>SJYV01056070.1:0-15797 GCA_006410875.1 Neotragus pygmaeus
CCCCACCGGCCTGGCCCCAGAGCCCGCGAGGGCAGCTCCTGAAGGCCCGGGCCCTGGAGCCCGTGCTTAGCCCAGGAAAAGCCCCGCGGCACAGCTAGAGAAAGCCCAGCAGGCCAGAGACAGTACAAAGGAATGAACTTTAAGAGGAGAGGTAAGGAGGGAGAGACGGAAAGAGAGACAGGGAAGCAGGCAGGGAGCCAGAGGGGGTGTGAAGGAGTGGAGACTGACATTTCACCAACTGGAAACCAAGAGCAAGCTGAGGAGCTTTAACTTATCAGACAAAATAGGCTTTAAAACAGAGACAGTGATAAGAGACAGAGAAGGGCATTACATAATGATAAACTGGTCAACCCAACGAGGGGATATAACATTTAAAAAATTAAGGCAATTGCCAGAGGAGCACCTAATTATATAAAGCAGATATTAACGGAAATAAGGAGAGAAAGAGCAGTCCAATAATAGGAACTTAAATATCCCACACACATTAATGTATAGAATTCCCAGACAGAAAGTCAGTAAGAAAACCCTGGCCTTAAATGGTATGTTAGATCAGATAGTTAAACAAAAATATACAGAATATTTCATCCAAAATCAATACACATTCTCCAGAATAGATCACATGTTAAGTCACAAAACAAGTCTTAATGAATTTAAGAAAATTTAAATCCCCTAGCAAGAATTTTTCTGACTACAACAGTATAAAACTAGAAATTACAATAGGAAAAACTGGAAAATTCACAAATACGTGAAGATTGCACAATATGTTATGAACAATCAATGGGTCAGTTAAGAAACAAAGGGGAGGTGAAAACACACTTTGAGACAAATGAAAATGGAAATAAGTCATATTAAAACTGATGGGATGAAATCTATAGGAGTAAATGCTTACGTCTGAAAAATGAGAAATCTCAAATAAGCAACCTAACTTAACTACCCAAAGAACTCAACAAGAATAACAGAGAAAGCCCAAAATTGGGAGATGGAAGGAGATAAAGATAAGAATGTAAATAAATGTTTTAAAGACTAAAAAGAATACACAAAAGATCAATGAAACTAGGAACTTATTCTTTGAAAGGGTAAACAAAATTGACACATATTTAGCAAGACATCAAGAAGAGAGAAGGGACTGAATGAAGATCAGACATGAAAGTGGAAACATTATAATTAACACCAAAAAGTATCATGAGACTACTGTAAATAATTACACCAATAAATTGGACAGCCTAGAATAAATGCATAAATTCCTAAAAACATGAAGACATTATATAAATTTGAAGAAAATATAAAATTATGAATTATTAATAGAAAATCTGAACAGACTAATTACTAGTTAGGAGATTCAATTAGTAATGAAAAACTTCCAACAGACAAAAGTCAAGGCTCAAATGGCTTCACTGGGGAATTCTAACATTTAAAGACAAATTAATACCAATCCTTCCCAGTCTCCTCTGAAATATTTTAGAGGAAGGAATGTTTCCAAGCCTTCCTAGGTGGCACTAGCAGTAAAGAACCTGACTGCCAATGTAGGGGACATAAGTTTTGATCCCTGGGTCAGGAAGATTCCATNAAAGACAAATTAATACCAATCCTTCCCAGTCTCTTCTGAAATATTTTAGAGGAAGGAATGTTTCCAAGCCTTCCTAGGTGGCACTAGCAGTAAAGAACCTGACTGCCAATGTAGGGGACATAAGTTTTGATCCCTGGGTCAGGAAGATTCCATGGAGGAAGGCATGGCAGCCACTCCAGTATTCTTGCTTGGAGAATCCCATGGACAGAGGAGCCTGGCGGGCTGCAATCCATAGGTTCACACAGAGTCGGACACGACTGAAGCAACTTAGCACACAGGCACACACGTTGCTTCTGAACTCATTTTATGAGATTAGAACTACCCTGATATCAAAATCAGACAAGACATGACTAGAAAAGAAAAATACAGGCCAATATTCCTGATGAACATAGATGCAAAAATATTAGCAAACTGGATAAGCATTAATAGGGTCATACACAGTGATCTAGTAGGATTTCTTCCAAGGATTCCAAAATGGTTCAACATCTGCAAAATCAATGTGAGATGCCACATTAACAAAACTGAGGAAAAATCTTACGATCATCTCAATAGCTGCATCAAAAAAGAATCTGACAAAATTCAAGATTCATCCATGATAAAAAACTCTCAGCAAAGTGAGTATAGAGGGAATGCATTCTCAGCAAATAAAGGTTATAAAATATTTGACAAAGCCACGTATCTCACTGAACAACAGAGTGTGGAAGGCCTTCCCTCTAAGATCAGAGGTCAAGACGTTCACCCTTTACCACTTTGATTCAACACATTTGGAAGTCCTAGCAAGAAAAAATAGGTAAGAAAAGGAAATGGAGTCATTCTAGTTGGAAATGAAGTAAAATTGTTATTATTTGCAAGTGACATTATATATATAAAACTTTGAAGACTCTGCCAAATAACTCTTAAAATAAACAAATTCAGTACAATTGCAGGATACAAAATCTCCATACAAATCTCTTGCATTTCAGTAGCTAATAATGAACTATCAGAAAGAGGAATGAAGAACACAATTCTGTTTATAATTGCATCAAATTAAATGCCTATGAATAAATTTAACTACGGATGTGAAAGAGCTGTACACTGATAGATAAGATATAAATGAAAGAACTTAATGAAGATACAAATCACTGTAAAGATATTCCTCACTCAGAAATTGGAAGAATATTGTTAGAATGTCCATACTACTCAAAATAATAAACAGATAAAATACTATCTCTATCAAAAATACATCAGCATTTTTCACAGAAATGAAACAAACAATTCTAAAATGTGTATAGAACCACAAAGACCCAAAAGAGCCAAAGCAATCTTGGGAAAGGAGAACAAAGATTGAGGACTCACACCTACTGATTTCAGGCTATGAACAAAGCTGGAGTGTTGGCATAAAAACCGACATGTAAGTCAGTGCAACAGAATATAGACCCCAGGAAGAAATCCATGCATTTATGATCAAATAATTCAAGACAAAGGAGCCAAAAATATACAACGGGGAGATGACAGTCTGTTCAATACATACTAATGGGGAAACTAGACAGCTACAAGCCAAAGGATGAAAGACGACAGAAATTTAAAGTTTAAGTACAAACATAAAACACTTGAAACCATAAAACTCCTAAAAGGAAACATCTGGGATCAGATTCTTGACTTCAGTCTTGCTGATAACTTTAATTGACACCAAAAGTGAAGGCAACAAAAGCAAAAACAAGCAAGAGGGACTATGTCAAACTAAAAAGCTTCTTCATAGCGAAGGAAGAGACGAAGAAAGCAAACAGAAAAGGAACAGGCACTCCAAGAATGGGAGAAAGGGTTTCCAATTATATGTCTAAGAAGATGACAATCTAAGGTATGTTAAGAACTCATAGAACTCAAGAGCAAATGAACACCCTATTGCTAGTTTTTATTAAAAATGGGCAGACTCTAACTAAACGTTTTTCTTAAAGATGTACAGGTGGCCAACAAGTAAATGAAAACATCATAAACATTTCTAATTCTAAACATCATAATCATCAGGGAAATACAAATCAAGACCACCGTAAGATATCCTCTTACATCTATCTGTTAGAATGTCTGTTGTTCAAAAACAGGAGGTAGCAAGTGTCAGTGAGGATGTAGGGAAAAGGGAACCCTTGTGTACTGTTGACAAGAATGTAAATTGCTGTAGAAAATCTGCATGGAAGAGCCTCCAAAATTTTAAATTGAACCACCATATGATCCAGCTACTCTGGGTATTTATGTGAAGAAAATATCACTAACTATAAAAGATATATGTGCCCTCATGTTCATTGTAGTATTATTATAGCAAAGATATAGAAACAACCCAAGTGTCCACTGATGGATGAATAAAGAAAATGTCATACACACACACACACACACACACACACACACACACAACGGAGTATTAGCCATAGAAATGAATGAAATCGTGCCATTTGCCTCAATATGGATGGACTTTGAGGGCATTATGCTAAGTGAAAAAAATCAGACATTGAAAGGTAAGTACCATATGATCTCAGTTAATGTGTGAAAAAACAGTGAACTCATTGAGTAAGTATAGACTGGCGGTTGCCGGAGGTGGAGGTGGGGTGGGAGTTGGGAGAAACGGGGGAAGGTGGTCATTCATAGGGATGTAATACACAGCAAGATGACAACAGTTAGTGATACTGTATTGCCTATTTGAAAGCTGCTAAGAGTGGGTCTAGTTCTCATCAGAAGGAAAAAAATCTGTAACTGTATGGTGACAAGTGTTAACTAGACTTATTGTGGTGATAATATATAATATACATATAGTATATAGCATATATATTATATATAGCATATATATTATATATAGTATATATATATTATCATATAATATATATGAATGTCAAGTCATATTATTAACCTGAAACTAATACTATATAAGGTTATATGTCAATTATATCTGAGTAAAAACTAAAAGGGTGACTCCAGAACAGCTCTAGGACCACTTAATCTAGTGCCTTTCACAAGTGCCCCACCTTTATTTCCTGCTATTTTTTCCTCCCTATTTTATTGTTATTGCCGTTAAAGATTTTTTTCCCTTGAAAAATACATTCCTCATTCTAATTCCATTAATGTGCATGCTCAATCACTTCCAGTCGTGTCCGACTCTTTGTGACCCCATGGACTACAGCCCACCAGGCTCCTCTGTCCATGGAATTCTCTGGGCAAGAATACTGGAGTGGGTTGCCATGCCCTCCTCCAGGGGATCTTCCTGACCCAGGGATCAAACCCACGTCTCTTGCATCTCCTGCACTGGCAAGTGGCCTCTTTACAATAGCTTGTACATATTAATATAACCCTCCGCCCACCCTACACAGGTCTGAAGACATTCTCCACCTGCACATAAAGTCTTACTTTAAGCATCTGTTAGGAAATCAAAACAATAAGTAGAATGACAGTGTCTGTAATTGGTTTTAAGCAGAAGGATTTAATTTGGAGCTTTATTAACCTATAATGAACACTTCATTGACCTATAATCTAAACCATGAACTTTGCTGATGTCCACTTTATAACTGAGTTTCACTCTCCCCTGTAAGGGTAAATGTTTGCTTTATGTTGTGTTTTGCTGGTGATTTTATGGTATGTGGCAGAAAATCAATTTTCACCAGTGTACTTTGGGGCAAAGGTATCTATCTGCACTAGGGAGGGACGGGAGACAAGGAATGATTCCTCAATCATCTTAATTTTGAGGCAAATGCAAAAGGATTTAAATGAATGTCAGATGACTGTCCAGGTGGTAAATTATATATAAATACTGATAAATAAGAGAGTGAAAGAAAAAGGTTTCTGTGCAATCGGAGCATCAGCTGTAGAAGAATGTATCATGCTTTAGTATCAAGTACTTTGCCAGTGAAATTACGGAAAACGTCTTCTGTCCAGAAAGTGTGACTAATTTGTATAAACGGTATACGATATATTGTCCCTTAGACTGCCAATCACCAAGCCCAAGTACAGACCAGAGAATCAGAGAATCTCATTGTCAGGATTAATAAAACATCAACTCATGGCTGTTGGGCACACATATTTTAAAAGTATCTCATTACATATTAAGTGGTAATTGAAAGTTAAAACTGTAGATGTTTATTTTCTAGCTATGGAGAAGCCAAAGGCACCCCACTCCAGTACTCTTGCCTGGAAAATCCCATGGACGGAGGAGCCTGGTAGGTTGCAGTCCATGGGTTCGCTGAGTCAGACACGACTGAGCGACTTCACTTTGACTTTTCACTTTCATGCATAGAAGAAGGAAATGGCAACCCACTCCAGTGTTCTTGCCTAGAGAATCCCAGGGATGGGGGAGCCTGGTGGGCTGCCATCTATGGGGTCACACAGAGTCGGACACGACTGAAGCGACTTAGCAGCAGCAGCAGCATTTTCTAGCTGTGACTTAGAGCTGATCTGTGCATGTGTTGGTTGAAATTACTTGAGACTTTTATCCATGCTATAAAGCCCAATTTGTTTCTAGAATCAAGGATTTCAAATAAACGGGAAATTTGTCTTCTTAAACAAAAGCCAGCAAGGCAGTAGATGAAACATTCCAATTGAAATGCAACCATTGGAGTTTTTATTAAAAGCTCAATTATATACTGTTTAGTGTTGTTGTTCAGTTGTTAGTCACGTCCGACTCTTTGTGGATTGTTTACGAAAGACACACTGTAAATATAAGGACACATTGAAAAGATCTAAGAAGATGGGCTTCCGTGGTGGCTCAGTGGTAAAGAATCTGCCTGATGCAGGAGACACAGGTTGATCTCTGGATGGGGAAGATCCCATGTGCCGCGGAGCAACTAAGTCCATGTGCCACAACCATTGAGCCTGTGCCCTAGAGCTCCTGTGCACAGCTGCTGCAACTAGTGAGCTCGTGTGCCTAGAGCCCGAGCTCCACAGCAAGAGAAGCCCCCGCAGGGAGAAGCCCGTGTCCCACGACTAGGGGAGCCCCCACTCACGGCAACTAGAGAAAAGCTCACGCAGCAACAGAGACCCACACAGTCAAAAATAAACAAACAAAATTATTTAAAATAGTAATAATTAAATGCATCAGAATTTGAAAGAAATAATTTACATTTTCTCTGTTTGATGATAGAATATATACATATGTATATATATTCAAATTCTTTCCTAATTTGGAACCAGTCCATTGTTCCATGTCCAGTTCTAACTGTTGCTTCTTGACCTGGATACAGATTTCTCAGGAGACAGGTAAGTTGGCCTGGTATTCCCATCTCTTGAAGAATTTTCTACAGTTTGTTGTGATCCACACACTCAAAGGCTTTAGTGTAGTCAATGAAGCAGGTGTTTTTTCTGGAATTCTCTTGCTTTTTCTATGATCCAACAAATGTTGCATTTGATCTCCGGTTCCTCTGCCTTAAAAGAGCTCCTCCATCTTCTGCTGCAAAGAGTATAGTCAATCTGATTTTGGTATTCACAGTCTGGTGATGTCCATGTGTAGAGTCAACTTTTGTGTTGTTGTATATTGTCACCTTGCTTATTTAACTTATATGCAAAGTACATCATGTGAAATGCTGGACTGGATGAAGCACAAGCTGGTATCAAGATAGCTGGGAGAAATATCAATAACCTCAGATATGCAGGTGACATCACCCTTATAGCAGAAAGCAAAGAGGAACTAAAGAGCCTCTTGATGAAAGAGAAAGAAGACAATGAGAAAGCTGGCTTAAAATGCAACATTCAAAAAATGAAGATCATGGCATCCAGTCCCATCACTTCATGGCAAATAGATGGGGAAACCATGGAAACAGTGAGAGACTTTATTTTCTTGGCCTCTGAAATCACTGCAGATGGCAACTGCAGCCATGAAATTAAAAGACACTGTTCCTTTTAAGAAAAACTATGACTAACCTAGACAGCATACTAAAAAGCTGAGACATTACTTTACTGACAAAGGTCTGCCTAGTCAAAGCTATGCTTTTTCCAGTAGTCATGTGTGGATGTGAGAGTTGGATCATAAAGAAAGCTGAGTACTATAGAATTGATACTTTCGAATTGTGGTGTTGGAGAAGACTCTTGGGAGTCCCTTGGTCTGCAAGGAGATCCAACCAGTCCATCCTAAAGGAAATCAGTCCTGAATATTCATTGGAAGGACTGATGCTGAAGCTCCAATCCTTTGGCCACCTGATGCGAAGAACTGACTCATTGGGAAAGACCCTGATGCTGGGAAAGATTGAGGGCAGGAGGAGAAGGGAACAAGAGAGGGTGAGATGGTTGGATGGCACCACCAGCTCGTTGGAAATGAGTTTGAGCAAGCTCCAGGAGTTGGTGATGGACAGGGAAGCCTGGCATGCTGCAGTCTATGGGGTCGCAAAGAGGTAGACACAACTGAGCGACCGGACTGAACTGATTCAAATTCCTAAAGGCTCCAAATCAAAACCAGAATTAGATGTCACCTTAGACCTGTTTTATGACTATTTTTTTAACTTGTTATTTTGTATTGTAGTATAGCCAATCAACAATGTTGTGATTTCAGGTGGAAAGTGAAGGGACTCAGCAATGCATATACATGTGTTCATTCTCCGCCACCTGTCCAGGCTGCCACATAACATTTAGCAGGCTATCTTTAAATAGATAAGACACAATATACTAGCAAGGAAGTGTAGAAAAAGGAAAGCCTTGTGCACTGTTTTGGGGAGTGTAAGTTGGTATAGCCACGATGGAAGACAATATGCAGTTTCCTTGAAAAATTAAACCAGGTGGATTCTGCAATCAGACACTACCTGAACCCCTGAACTCACCTCTTCCCGTGGACACATTGAATCTACAGTGACAAATAAGAAAAATTTCCTCTGACAGTAATCCAGAAACTAGTTAAGCAACTCCTATGCATTGAGCAAACGAGAAAAGAAACCCACATTGTGTCTTAGCCATTCTTGCCTGTTTCAGTCTCAACATCAACCCCATCCCTGGCACAGAGACACACATTCAGCAGGGACTTGTAACTCCCAGCTTCCCCCTGAAGAGTGAAGGGTTTCTATAGGGACAGGGTAAAGGGATAGAGTAGGTGATTAAATAGTTAATCCCACTAGGGCAGCATAGGTAGAGAGGGTCCTTTAGGAGAACCCGGTAAGTTAGTGATTGCTCCAGAAAGTGCGCCTTTTCTCTTTCCAGCTTATTCGCTTCTGTAGGACAGTCTCTAGGTCCTACATCTCTGCTATCCACATCTCTGCTATTTACACATACAAGTGGAAAATGGTACCGGCGAACCTAGCCACAGGGCAGGAAAAGAAAGAGATGCAGACGTAGGGACCTGACGTGTGAACACTTGGAGGATGTGGGTGTGGGGTGAACTGGGAGCTGGAGGCTGACCTGTGTGCTGGAGGCTGACCTGTGTGAAATAGATGGCTAGTGGGACACTGCTGTACAGCCCAGGGAGCTCAACTCTGTGCTCCGTGGCAACCTAGATGGGCGGGATGAGTGGGAGGGAGGTTCAGGAGGGAGCGGGTATATGTGCACATTGGCTGATTCACTTTGCTGTACAGCAGAAACTAATGCAACATTGTAAAATGTTGTAATATATATATATATATAAACAATTTTTATATCCCAATTTTAAAAAAAAGAGAAAGAGAAGAAAGCAGGCTTGCTTAACACATGAAACAAAGGAGGCTTGTTAACAGCAAAGCAACAAATCATCAGTTATACTTGCATCCTGCTGGTTGATGCCACTAAGTTAATGATCCCTAGGACATGCACCTCTGTGCACACTAAAAATAAAAATACAGTGGAAAGGGGACATTACAATGAAACCTGAGATGATTTAGCACATTTTAGTATCTTCAGCCACTTTCTGTTCATTTCCATAGCACCGTGACAGTCCCAGCTGGGCAACATAGGGTCAAAAACTCCCCTGCCCAACATGTAGGAGGAGTTAATNTCACTGAGGAAGGTTTCTTATCTCTCCTTGCTATTCTTTGGAACTCTGCATTCAGATGCTTATATCTTTCCTTTTCTCCTTTGCTTTTTGCTTCTCTTCTTTTCACAGCTATTTGTAAGGCCTCCTCAGACAGCCATTTTGCCTTTTTGCATTTCTTTTCCATGGGGATGGTCTTGATTCCTGGCTCCTGTACAGTGTCAGAAACCTCCATCCATAGTTCATCAGGCACTCTATCAGATCTAGTCCCTTAAATCTATTTCTCACTTCCACTGTATAATCATAAGGGATTTGATTTAGATCATATCTGAAAGGTCTAGTGGTTTTCCCTACTTTCTTCAATTTAAGTCTGAATTTGGCAATAAGGAGTTCATGATCTGAGACTGTATAGAGCTTCTCCATCTTTGGCTGCATAGGAGTGTCTATATTTGATGTGACCTCTTTTTGTCTCCCAGTCTTCCTCAACCTCCTCAAATTGGGCCTTGGTCCCATGCATCCACAGAAATTTCTCTTGTCAAGGTTACCCAGAACCTTCATGATCTTCATCTACTTGGAAACAAACTGTAGCACCATGATACAGAAAATTGGGTAAGAAACAGAAACTTATAGGTCAAAACAACAATTTACAAACTATCTTCATTCCTACTCTTAAGTACCAAAAGCAACTACACATTGTTAAGCAGAAATATTCTTTTCCATAAACTATCTTATTACTACAAGAATTTTTCTCTTGCTACACTACTCTTTACTGTGTTCAAGAAGTTGGTAAGTAAGTTTTATGTGAAAAGTGAAAGTGAAAGTCACTCAGTTGTGTCCAACTCTTTGCCACCCCATGGACTATACAGTCCATGGAACTCTCCAGGTCAGAATACTAGAGTGGGCAGCCTTTCCCTTTTCCGGTGGATCTTCCCAGCCCAGGGGTCGAACCCAGATCTCCCACATTGCAGGTGGATTCTTTACCAGCTGAGCCACCAGGGAAGCCCATACACCCTCCTTTTTACTACTGCCACATATCAGTCTATCGTATACTGAAATTTTATTATATTTGGTAGCCTAAGCTAAATAAGATTTCACCATGTTGTAGCCATACAAACTCACCTAAACTGCCTTCCTTCCTCATGTTCAGGTAGGAAAACAGGTTAGATGGTTCATGATTCACCTAATGTCACACAGCTGATGTTGGTAGACCCAGGACAAGAAGGTAAGCCTATGGATCCAAAAACAGGATCCTTCTCTAATATTATAGGCCTTTGATGTATTTCCACACAGGAGTGGATCTGACACAGTAAAATATACCTTTTATTAGTCAATAAGATAGCAAGACAACATTCAAGAAAGAGAATTGTGAATCTCTCCTAATTCACCTATTCCCAACCCAGGATATGTTTTGACCACATGGAAAATAATTCTAAGTCATTTTCAGATATATTAGCTACAATGATGTTTGCAAATGTATAACCATTTAAAAATTAGAGAAATTCAAGGTTATACCATTAATAACACCATTTTTAATCAGATGCACCTTGGTATGCCCTCTTGAGCAGACAGCGAATACATGGGAGGTAGAGTTAAAGCNGATATATTAGCTACAATAATGTTTGCAAATGTATAACCATTTAAAAATTAGAGAAATTCAAGGTTATACCATTAATAACACCATTTTTAATCAGATGCACCTTGGTATGCCCTCTTGAGCAGACAGCGAATACATGGGAGGTAGAGTTAAAGCTAGTGCACCAGGAACTTGGTCTAACATTCAGCTTGTCTTAGGGATGCCTTATCTGTCACCTGTGTTCTCAGTGGAAATGGGAACATCCACTGTGAATGTCACCATGATGTTCTGCAAAGCAGTGGTTTCATCATAGCCAAGAGGCCAGCTCAGATATTCTTTATGAGATGTTCTGACATTGCTTAACCTTTCTTGCTATCAAACAAACTAAATATGGGACAAAGAACTCTTTAGAACAGGCAAGTTCGGAAACAAATTTTCCTAGATGCTCTTGGTGAACCAGAGCTCTTCAACCAAATCCCATTCCATCTGGTCATGAGCCAGACGAGCCTGCAACTAGCAGGATGAACAATGATGAGATGAAAAGACGCTCTCTTTAGACTGAAGAGATTGGTTTCATAAGAAACGCTCAACTTTTTCTATTCCTCTAAAAGGTGGTACCACACTTAAAATGAGATTGGCCCCTCTCTCCTTGACCAAAATCTCATTTCAGGTTCTGAATTTAGCAACAACACAGGGATGGGGGAGAGCTACCCTTCTACCTTCCCTGCAGACGAGAAAAGCACGTGTGCTTATTTTCAGAAGTGAGTGAAATATTTGCCAAATCATTTGGCACATTTCAACTCAAAATGTGCCAAATTACCTGTCAAGGCTAAACAGCCTTTTTAAAAGAAAGACAAATGTCCTTCCATATTCATCTGCATGGACCCACAGTGCCATCCAGTGGTTCTTCATGTCGGCCACACGTGTGCAGGGCTCTGGTTGTCTCTCAGGGTTTGGATCCTAGCTGACTACCCTTGCCTTGACACTGGCTCCTTTGGGACTTGGTATGGGGCAGTGCATGCATTTACAATGAACTGGGTTGGAGGATAGATGATGTCAAGGTTTGGATGTCAAGGACACATCTATGGTATACTGAGTGGAAGTGGGAGTTGCCTATATGATTTTCCAATTAGCAAACCTCTCAACACCAGGAGAAATCTACCAAACGCACCTAGATCTTTTATGTTCAGTCCCCTTGCTTCCTAATATTAAAAGGACTGGGCCAGCAAGAGTATGGCAACCAACAAATAAAGTTTCCACTTGGTAAAGAGTCAACATTTTAATTCCCTGCTTACCCAATTTCTCCCTTAAAATGTCTTTTTAAAGAGATGGAATTTCTCTTTCAAGAACTCTTACAAGGAGTCCTGGGTCATATAATCTTATGATAAGCAGATAAAGAGAAAAGAAGGCAGAATGTGAAGGAAGGAGGAAAAGAAAAAGGACACAGAATGCAGCCTTGATTCTCTTTCTCTACAGACAACTGGACGGTCAAGATGATGCCAAACTCTTCTAATGTTAGTTTCTATAAACTGCAGAGCAAAGAGGGTTTTGAAGGGAGAATAGATCATATGGTGACAGCAGTAGCTGTCTGTGGGAGAGCAAATGTAATGACACTATTTTTCAACCTTTCCACTAAGCCCTTAGATTGTTTTACTTGGTGATACCAAGTTTAGTGATACTGCCTATAGGATTTTCTAACCAGTGAACCATAAAGAGATAGATTTTTTTTTTGGATAGCAGCTGTACAATGCTTGTGACAGAGCATGAAGCTGGCCCAATCAAAAGAACTGAGAACTCTTTCATATTCTCCCACCAGACTGGCTCTGAAGAGGTCAGAGTTCCCATTGGGGAAATAAGAATCTGAATGAAGATTGCTGCTGCTGCTAAGTCACTTCAGTTGTGTGCGACCCCATAGACAGCAGCCCACCAGGTTCCCCCATCCCTGGGATTCTCCAGGCAAGAACACTGGAGTGGGTTGCCATTTCCTTCTCCAATGCATGAAAGTGAAGAGTGAAAGTGAAGTCACTCAGTCGTGTCCGACTCCTAGCGACCCCATGGACTGCAGCCTACCAGGCTCCTCCATCCATGGGATTTTCCAGGCAAGAGTACTGGAGTAGGTTGGCATTGCCTTCTCTGGAATGAAAATTGCAGATCACTACTAATAGGCTGATTCTTTTCCCATTGGTTTTCCCAGTAATTTTTAACAGAGATTTGTAATATGGTTCAGTGTCAAAATCTCTGAGCCTGTCAGAACAGATTTAGACATTTCAGTTTGTTACTTCTTCAGTTAAGATTCCATGAAGAAAATCTCAGCTGCTCTGATCAGCAGACTGCTTCCTTCTCAAATAAATTAAATCCATCTGGTTCAAATCATGATAGATCTGGGTAGACCACACCCACTGGAACCAAACCCTCCATTTTTCATTTGCTATTTAATCTTATTTGGTTTCACTACATTGTATAAACTAATGAGAAATGAAGAAATTTTAGAGATCATCTGCTAGGCTGATATCCCCATTTTACAGACGTGGAAATTGAGGCCCATTTCCCAGTTTGCATTTTCTCAGTGAATTCAAGCTTTTGGCCATAGTAAGAAATAAGAAAAGGGTCAATTACTTTAAAAATTTCCCAATAAATAAGAATCCCCAAACTTGGTATTACCAAGTAACACAATCTAAGAATTTAGTGAAAAGGTTGAATAGTGTAAATTACATTTGCTTCCCCTCCTGCTACATTCCAATAGAGAATATGGAATCTTTAATATTAAGTGGAATGAGACTCCCAAGTGCACTCTGGAACCTGAGATTCCAGGTTGCCCAGCTCTGGTGTCACTAACATAATCAGACTGATTCATTTGGAATCTGAAGACTTGTAATGGTAAAATTGTGGTTTTCTATATTATTGCATCTGAGATGGACAATGTTTTAACAAAAAACAGAGTGTCTGATCAAAGATTTTGGAAAATAATAATATACGAATGCTTTCTGAGCAGCAGAACATCAACTGGGAAGAGATATGGATCGTGATTAGGCTACTGGCTGCCAAAAATGTCTTGCTTAGCAGAATGCAGATGATTCCATATCGGAAAACAGCTCTCTAAAGCTTCAGCCTTAGATCAGAATGATTTTTGGTTACCTGAGATTGAAGGAGTGATCTTAAAGGAACAATCTCTTTCATACTCTTTGGACACGTCTAGACACAGCAAAAGTTCTTTGATTACAAAGGACAAATACCTACTCCAACTGAAATTAAAAAACAAAAACATCAGAGACAACCACAGGCATAAAGCAAAGCCCAGATGGGCCTCATAGAGCCTTAAACTTGAAACTTAAGTGTAAGGAACTATAGTTCAAATATCCCTCTCTCTCTCTTGCCCTCCTTCCCAGTCAATACATATTTATTGAAATCTGTATCAGTAGATGAAATATACAAAGATTCTATCCTTAAAGAATCTTGCATTCTAGCTCATCTCCTCTCTCACACATTTCTACACCTCACTGCCATGTGCCATCTGTTCCCTTCTTCTCTTTACAAATGAATTTTCCTGGCTTAGTTTCAGTCTCAGTTCCCCTATAACTTCAGCAGGGATTGACTCTGGCTTACTATATTACAGAATCTGTTTCTAACTCTCCATGATCTTTCAGCTCTAGGGTGTGTTACCTAAAAGGTAACAGCCATTCTATGAATTAGCTGGCTTTGGGTCAGATATCATCCCTACTCCAGGTTATGGGTTGCAAACATGGTATCCAAGACTGATCCCTTGGTCTCAAGCCATGATGGATGCAGTTTTTGATGGGATCATTGATGGACAAAGTTCCCAGGAAAAACGGGCTATTACTAATGTGGACCCCCAAAAGACATCTGCCATTCTGTATTTTATTTCTTTGAATTTATATAAACATGTTTTGATAAAATTTAATATGGCCCTGACCATTAAATCTTCCTTTGCTATTACCAATTTCAAGATGATGGTATCGATTTCTGCCAAAATTCATATCATTTTCATATTACTAGCCAGTTCTTTTTGTTTGTCAGAATTGGGAATCAAGTAGAAATTTCCCTCACTGCTTCCTGTAACTTCTAAACTATGAAATTGTCAACAAGTCAACAATTCACCAGATGCTTTACTTTTAACAGAATGACACTTTCAGCACATGTCCAACTAGTGTAGTAATGAGGTATTTCAGCAATCCTGTTTTTGTATCAAATTTCAGGAAAATATCATCCATACTATAGTCTGAGATTCTACAAGTCTATGCCCAGTTTTGAGACTATGGTGTATGACAGTCATGATATTACTTTGGTTTCTCCTTTCTCTTATCCTCTGGCAATTCTTTTTTGTCAGATCTTATCCTTAGGTTTTAGTTCAGTTCAGTTGCCCAGTCGTGTCTGACTGTTTGCATGGACTGCAGCACATCAGGCTCCCCTGTCCATCACCAGCTCCCGGAGATTGCCCAAATTCATGACCATCAAGTCGGTGATGCCATCTAGTCATCTCATCCTTTGTCATCTCCTCCTCCCATCTTCAATCTTTCCCATCATCAGGGTCTTTTCCAATGAGTCAGTTCTTTGCATCAGGTGGCCTAAATATTGGAGTTTCAGCTTCAGCATCAGTACTTCCAATTGAATATTCAGGACTGATTTTCTTTAGGATGGACTGGTTGGATCTCCTTGCAGTCCAAGGGACTCTCAAGAGTCTTCTCCAACACCACAGTTCAAAAGCATCAATTCTTTAGCATTCAGCTTTCTTTATGGTCCAAATCTCACATGCATACATGACT
>SJYV01056071.1:0-11376 GCA_006410875.1 Neotragus pygmaeus
CCTGGCATGCTGTGATTCATGGGGTCGCAAAGAGTCGGACATGACTGAGCGACTGAACTGAACTGATGGGGCAACTCTCCCATAATTCAGCATTTCCTGAATGTAAGGACATGAGAAGCCAATCCTAACATGTTGCTGAGTCTACTTGAAGACAGGACACAACCAATGGCCTCTATAATAGTAATTGAGATGAAACGTTGAAAATTTCTTGGCAGAATATTCAAGAAAGCTCAGGGAGGAAAAGATGGTAGAATGGACATAACACCATTGAATCCACTACCAGAGAGGGTACCCTAGAAAGGTCCAGAGGACATTCCATTTTATTAATGCAATAAGAAATACAGAGTAAGAAGGACATTTTGAGCAGCTCAGTGGTGGCAGTTCTCTATAGGCCAGGGACAAAAGGAAATGCTGCTGCCAGACGACTGGGTTTTCTAGTGTCAGTGATTTGGAAAAATGGATTCTCCATGCCCATCAATAAAGAAAATAAACAGTAGTTCACATATCTGAAGGAAGGACAGCAGTCCAGATTCTTTGACTCAGAGCTATGTTAATCCTCTCCACAGTACTAAAGGGATTTTTATTATCCTGACTTTCTGTGAAATATCACAGTGGCAAACTACATTGAGAACATCACGCTAATAAACAGGAAGCAAGACGTCTTCTGGATAATAAAAATCAAGCACACCAGAGGATGGAAGATCAGCCTTTCAAAGAATCAAGGAACTACCATATTAAGTGATGCTTTTAGGGATTCAACAGTTGGGTCCAGCAGTAATCCTTCATAAGGATTTGCATAAGTAAATTTTTCCTAATTCACCCTTCAGACCTCAGCCAAACATTAATTCTTCAAAGAGACTTCTGATTCCCAAGAAACACACTATACTGTCAGTTAAACATGAGGAAAGAAACTGTTTTGTAAACCATTTTACCCCTAACACCTAGAGCAGTCTCTAATATATAACAAATGCTTAGAAATATAATGATTGATTCTACAAATGGCTAAGGATATACATATTGGAGGGCTTTCTTGTTGGCTCAGTGGTAAAGAATCTGCCTGTCAAGAAAGAGATTCAAGTTCAGTCCCTCAGTTGTGAAGATCCCCTGGAGAAAGAAATGGCAACCCACTGTAGTATTTTTGCCTGGGAAATCCCATGGACAGGGGAGCCTGGCAGGCTACAGTCCATGGGGTTCCAAAAGAGTTGGATATGACTTAGTGACTAAACAGCATACATATGGAAAGTGAACAGATAGTTCATGTACATTCCTCTGTACCTAAGCGTGTAATACCCAATACATCTGGACTCAGAACTGGGACCCTTTCAATGTGTTATAAGGTCATTTATAACTTAAACAGCCATTCCAAGTGGTAATAATATTAATAACTATAATTATTATTTATTAAGAACAGTATTTTTGTGTCCTGAGCACTGTGTTAATTACCTTAATAGGTGGGCACTGTTATTAGTTCCAAAGATTAGGCTTAGCAACATTAAATTTCCTAGGGTCGTATATCAGGTAAGTGATATAAAATGTATTTGAACTGGCCTATCAGACTCCAAAGCCTATGTTCCTAATGCCTATGCTATACCACCTTTTATTGCCATGGCCTGTTAAATTTGATATTTCATATTCTCAAGTACATTAATGAAATGATCTACAGAATCAGTGACAGAGAAAAAAATCAATAGAGCACAAATGTCATGATCCCTGGTATACTGTGCAAACTTTATTCCCATTACATAATGCTGAAAGTTAACAGGCAAGAACTACCTATTAATTAAAATTCTTACCTCTTCTGAGCACATCGAAGCAAACCACGACCAAAATAAACTAATGACATAAAGTTTTCACAAATTTCATTTTCTTGGATCACCATCTTCATCACTAGAAATTTATTCTCAGCTTCTATATAATCCTGTAGTAACATAAAACTAGGTTTGGCTGATGTAAAAATTATTTTTTCCTTTTACAATGAACAATTATTTGCCAAACTAGAAAAGATAGAGTGGCTTGAATATTGATTCTGTNCATCTTCATCACTAGAAATTTATTCTCAGCTTCTATATAATCCTGTAGTAACATAAAACTAGGTTTGGCTGATGTAAAAATTATTTTTTCCTTTTACAATGAACAATTATTTGCCAAACTAGAAAAGATAGAGTGGCTTGAATATTGATTCTGTCATTTGTTCATTTATTCACATCTCTATTTGTGGAATCTCTGTATATGACCCCATTAAAAATGTACTCAGTGCTTAATAAAACAGTTACAAAAGAACTTAAAGTCTTTCAGGGTTTCAAAGTGAAACATCAAAATAATAATCTTTATGTCTAAAATTGATAAATATTGCTAGCAAAAATAAGGGCTCTTCTAATGACTATGGGAACATAATTCTTCCTATTTTTTTTTCCTAATTGGAGCACAAATCTTCCTAATTTTTAAAATAGGAAATAAGTGACTTTTTGACCACTCATATAGTCTCATTTGGGGAAGGATCATCTTGATTATAAGCAATATAGGTATAGAAGTAAAAGTCTGAATCAGTTCTAACAAATGTTTCAGTTACTATTAGTCACAACAGCCTCAATCTCCCTGAGGGAAAAAAAGTGCTGCATGGCCTCATTTTAAAACATCCTCTAGCACAACACACTTAACAATAACTAGCATTATGTGAAATTATTTAAACTGGAAATGTTTTCAGTTTGGTGCTTATAAATTCTACTTCATCTAATTAATAAGTTAGACTTCTTTATGAAACCCAGAAGAGAGTATAAATTTAAGAATACAAAAAATAAAAAGAGATATCAAGGCTGAAATTGAGAAATCATTAAAAATAAGCAAAAGAAAATGTTAAATTTGTAAGGACCCTTAGAGATCACCTAGTTAACTCTTAGATTTTTACTTTTGCATTTCACTTTCTTTGATGAAGAACTGAGGTCAAATTCATATTTTACGTAAGAAGGTAAGATAAAAACCAAAGAGATTAAACTACACTACTACACTAGAAAATTGATTAAAATNGAGTTTCATTGAGAGCTAAGCTTTATTGTTTTTGTTCAACATGGCTATTTGAAAAGTTATATGTTTTCTTATGTTTTAAATTTAACATGGGATAGGAGATAGTGACAATCTCCCAGCCTTTTCTTTACAAGAGACCTGGACAGCAACTGTGCAAATTTGTAGGTATGAATACAAATGAAGGATGATATTCAAGTTCATTATGCAGCACTGGAGTCATTGAGGGAGGAATATTATTTCACAATACTGGAAGAATATGCCACTTCCCAGTTAATTACCTAACAAAATTTTCCTGATAGACAATCAGTAATTGATGTGATTTCTATGACTTCACCTTAAGTTAATCATTTTCATTGAAGAAAATATTAAAATGATAACTGTCTTTACTCTCTTCAAGTATTACATATGGATAAATTATTAGCTATGACTTGGAAAGTGCATTATGATCAGCTGCTTACTTGGTTGTAAAACAGAGAGTGTTCTATATGAACAAAATTCTCAACTGTCCCCCCAAAATAGTTACAGTTGCCTTCCCATCACTTTCTAGAATGAATAAAGTATAATTTTATTAGCAAAACAAATGTCAATAACAGCATATAGATGCATCAGTTAAAATGATACAATTTCATTAAACAAATATTTCCATTGAGAGATGAAAAATTTCCCATATGAGAGAGATTAATTATTTAAATATTTTCTATAAAGTTATACAAATATCCAAGGCCATTTATATCAATACATTACATTCATCCACACGAAGGGAATATATATATAATATATATTCTACAGATAAAAAATTGATTAGAATGTGAGGATGATTTTGCTACTGGAACTTAATCTCTTATTGTTGCCATTGTTCGGTTGTTAAGTCCTGTCTGACCTTTGTGACTTCATGGGCTGCAGGATACCAAGCTTGCTTGTCCTTCACTATCACCAGGAGATTGCCCAAACTCACATCCATTGAGACAGTGACACTATCTAATCATCTTATCCTCTGTAGTCCTCTTTTCCTTTTCCCTTCAATCATTTCCAGCATCAGGGTGTTTTCCAATGAGTTGGCCCTTCATATGAGGTGGCCAAAGTGTTGGAGCTTCAACTTCAGAATCAGTCCTGGCAATGAATATTCAAAGTTGATTTCCTTTAGGATTGACTGGTTTGATCTCTTGGCTGTCCAAAGGACTCTCAAGAGTCTTCTCCAGTACCACAACTCAAAAACATCAGCTGTTTGGCACTCAGCCTTCTTTATGGTTCAACTTTTACATCTGTACATGACTACTGGAAAAGTCATAGCTTTGACTATATGGACCTTTGTCAGCAAAGTGATATCTTTGCTTTTTAATATGCTGTCTAGGCTATTCACAGCTTTTCTTCCAAGGAACAAGCATCTTTTAATGGCTGCAGTCACCATCTACAGTGATTTTTGAGGCCAATAAAATAAAACCTGTCACTACTTCCACTTTTTCCCCATCTATTTGCCATGAATAGCCAGCTTTTTCACTCTTCTCTTTCAACTTCATCAAGAGGCTCTTACTTCCTCTTCACTTTCTTCCATTGTAGTGGTATTATCTGCATATCTGAAGTTGTTGATATCTCTCCTCACAATCTTGGTTCCAGCTTGTGATTCATCCAACCCAGCTTTTCATGTGATGTACACTGAAAGGACTGATGCTGAATCTGAAATGCCAATACCTCGGCTACCTGATGCAAAGAACTGAATCATTTGAAAAGACCCCAATGCTGCAAAAGACTGAAGGTGGGAGGAGAAAGGGACATCAGAGGATGAGATGGTTGGACAGCATCACTGACTCAGTGGACATGAATTTGGGTAAACTCCAGGAGTTGGTGATAGACAGGGAGGCCTGGCGGGAGGCCTGGCATTTTGCAGACCATGGGGTTGCAAAGAGTCAGACTGAGCTACTGAACTAAACTGAACTCTGCATAGAAATTAAATTAGCCGAGTTACAATATAGTGCCTTCAGTTCAGTTCAGTTCAGTTCAGTCGCTCAGTCATGCCCGACTCTTTGCGACCCCATGAATTGCAGCACACCAGGCCTCCCTGTCCATCACCAACTCCCGGAGTTCACTCAGACTCCCATCCATCGAGTCAGTGATGCCATCCAGCCACCTCCTCCTCTGTCGTCCCCTTCTCCTCCTGCCCCCAATCCCTCCCAACATCAGAGTCTTTTCCAGTGAGTCAACTCTTCTCATGAGGTGGCCAAAGTACTGGAGTTTCAGCTTTAGCATCATTACTTCCAAAGAAATCCCAGGGCTGATCTCCTTCAGAATGGACTGGTTGGCTCTCCTTGCAGTCCAAGGGACTCTCAAGAGTCTTCTCCAACACCACAGTTCAAAAGCATCAATTCTTCAGCTCTCAGCCTTCTTCACAGTCCAACTCTCACATTCATATATGACCACTGGTTTATAGCCTTGACTAGACGGATCTTAGTCGGCAAAGTAACGTCTCTGCTTTTGAATATACTATCTAGGTTGGTGATAAATTTTCTTCCAAGGAGTAAGCATCTTTTAATCTCATGGCTGCAATCACCATCTGTAGTGATTTTGGAGTCCCCCCCAAAATAAAGTCTGACACTGTTTCCACTGTTTCTCCATCTATTCCCCATGGAGTGATGGGACCGGATGCCATGATCTTCGTTTTCTGAATGTTGAGCTTTAAGCCAACTTTTTCACTCTCCTCTTTCACTTTCATCAAGAGGCTTTTTAGTTCCTCTTCACTTTCTGCCGTAAGGGTGGTGTCATCTGCATATCTGAGGTTATTGATATTTCCCTATTTTAAACCAGTCAGTTGTTCCATGTAAGGAGTAAGAGGAGTAAAAGGCAAAGAAGAAAGGGAAAGATATACCCAACTGAATGGAGAGTTCCAGAGAATAACAAGGAGAGATAAGAAAGACTTCTTAAATGAACAATGCAAAGAAGTAAAAGAAAACAATAGAATAGGAAAGACTAGAGACCTCTTCCAGAGAAGGCAATGGCAATCCACTCCAGACCATGTAAGAGTCTAAATGTTACTTTTTGACCTGCATACAGTTTTCTCAGGAAACAGGTAAGATGGTCAGGTATTTCCATTCCCTTAAGGATTTCCCACAGACTTCCAACAGATCACTGTTGTGACCCACACAGTCAAAGGCTTTAGCATAGTCAATGAAGCAGAAGTAGATATTTTTCTGGAATTCACTTTCTTTATCCATTATTCAGTGAATGTTGGCAATGGGATCTCTGGTTCCTCTGCCTTTTCTAACCCCAGCTGGAACATTTGGATATTCTTGATTCATGTGGTGCTGGGACCTAGATTGAAGAAGTTGAGCATAAACTTACTAGCAGGAGAAATGAGCACAATGAGTACAGTAGTTTGAACATTTTTGGCACTGCCTTTCTCTGTAATTGGGCTGAAAACTGACATTTTCCTGTGTGGCCATTGCTGAGTTTTTCAAATTTGCTTTCATATTGAATGCAGCACTTTAACAGCATCATCTTTTAGGATTTGAAATAGCTCAATTGGAATCCAATCACCTCCACTAATTTTGTTTGTAGCGATGCTTCCTAAGGCCTACTTGACTTTACATTCCAGGATGTCTGGCTCTAAGTGAGTGATCACGTCATTGTGGTTATAAGGTCATTAACTTTTTTGTATAGTTCTTTTGTGTATTCTTGGAGGAGGAAATGGCAACCCAGTGCAGTGCTCTTGTCTGGAGAATTCCATGGACAGAGGAGACTAGTGGGCTATGCACAGGGGATCACAGAGAGTCGGACACGACTGAGTCACTAACACATTTGTGTTTATGCACAGGGGATCACAGAGAGTCGGACACGACTGAGTCACTAACACATTTGTGTATTCTTGCCATCTCTTCTTATATCTTCTGCTTCTGTTAGGTCCTTAACATTTGTGTTTATGCACAGGGGATCACAGAGAGTCGGACACGACTGAGTCACTAACACATTTGTGTATTCTTGCCATCTCTTCTTATATCTTCTGCTTCTGTTAGGTCCTTAACATTTCTGTTTTTTATCATGCCCATCCTTGCATGAAATGTTCCCTTGGTATCTCCAATTTTCTTGACGAGGTCTCTGCTGCTGCTGCTGCTGCTAAGTTGCTTCAGTCGTGTCCGACACTGTGCGACCCCATAGATGGCAGCCCACTAGGCTCCTCTGTCCCTGGGTTTCTCCAGGCAAGAATACTGGAGTGGGTTGCCATTTCCTTCTCCAATGCATGAAAGTAAAAAGCGAAAGTAAAGTCGCTCAATCATGCCCGACTCCTAGTGACCCCATGGACTGTAGCCCACCAGGCTCCTCCATCTATGGGATTTTCCAGTCAAGAGTACTAGAGTGGGTTGCCATTGCCTTCTCTGGAAGAGGTCTCTAGTCTTTCCTATTCTATTGTTCTCTTTTACTACTTTGCATTGTTCATTTAAGGAGTCTTTCTTATCTCTCTTTGTTATTCTCTGGAACTCTCCATCAGTTGGGTACATCTTTCCCTTTCTCCTTTGTCTTTTACTCCTCTTCTTTCCTCAGATATTTGTAAATCCTCCTCAGACAACCTGTTTCTTCTTGGACTTCTTTTTCTTTGAGATCATTTTTGTTACTGCCTCCTGTACAATGTTATGAACCTCTATCCATAGTTCTTCAGGTGCTCTTTTTACCATATCTAACCCTTTGCATCTATTTGACACCTCCACTGCATTTTCATAAGGGATTTGATTTAGGTCATATCTGAATGGCCTTGTGGTTTTCTCAATTTTCTTCAATTTAAGTCTGAATTTGACAACAACGAGCTGATGATGTGAGCCACAATCAGCTGACTGTGTAGAGCTTTTCCATTTTTGACTGCAAAGAATATAATCAGTCTGATTTATTTATTGACCATCTGGTGATGTCCATGTGTAGGGTCATTTCTTGTGCTGTTGGAAAAGAGTGTTAGCTATAGACAGTGTATTCTCTTGACAAAACCATTAGTTTTTGCCCTGCTTCATTTTGTACTCCAAGGCCAACTTTGCCTATTACTCCAGGTATCTCTTGATTTCCTACTTTTGCTGTCCAATCCCCTATTATGAAAAGGATATATTTTTTTGAAGTTACCTCTAGAAGTCTTGTAGTTCTTCATAGTATGGGTTAATTTCAGCTTCTTCAGAAGTAGTGGTTGGGGCATAGACTTGGATTACTGTGATGTTGAATGGTTTGCCTTGGAAACAAACCAAGATCATTCTGTAGTTACTGAGATTGCACTCAAGCAATGCATTTCGAATCTTTTGTTGACTATAAAGGCTCCTCCATTTCTTCTAAGGGACTTTTCCTATTGTAGTAGATATAATGATCATTTAAAATCAATTTTCCCATTTCTGTCCATTTTAGTTCACTAATTCCTAAGATGTCAGTGTTCACTCTTGCTGTCTCTGACTTCAGTCAGTCAGTCATTTCAGTAGCTCAGTCATGATGGCATTTTGTGACCCCATAGACTGCAGTACGTCAGGCTTCCCTGTCATCACCAAATCCTGGAGCTTGCTCAAACTCATGTCTATTGAGTTGGTGATGCCATCCAACCATCTCATCCACTGTCATCTCTTTCTCCTGCCTTCAATCTTACCCAGCATCAGGACGTTTCTGAAAAGTCAGTTATTTGCATCATGTGGCCAAAGTATCAGAGCTTCAGCTTCAGCATCAGTCCTTCCAATGAATATTCAGGACTGATTTCCTTTAGGATTGACTGGTTGGATCTCCCTGCAGTCCAAGGGACTCTCAAGAGTCTTCTGCACACCACAGTTCAAAAACATCAGTTCTTTAGTGTCCAGCTTTCTTGATGGTCCAACTCTCACATCCATACATGGCTAATGGAAAATCCATAGCTTTGACTAGACAGACTTTGTTGGCAAAGTAATGTCTCTGCTTTTTAATATGCTGCCTAGGTTGGTCATAGCTTTTCTTACAAGGAGCAAACATCTTTTAATTTCATGACTGCAGTCACCATCTGATGTGATTTTTGAACCCCCAGAATAAAGTCTCTCACTGTTTCCATTCTTTTCTCAACTATTTGCCATGAAATGATGGGACCGGATGCCATGATCTTAGTTTTTTGAATGTTGAGTTTTAAGCCAGCTCTTTCACTCTCTTCTTTCAGTTTTATCATCAGGCTCTTCAGTTCTTCTTCACTTCTGTCGTAAGGGTAGTGTCATCTGTGTATCTAAGGTTATAGATATTTCTCCTGGCAAGCTTCATTCCATCTTGTGCTTCATTCAACCCAGCATTTCACAGTATGTACTCTGAATATAAGTTAAATTAGCAGGGTGACAATATACAGCCTTCATGTACTCCTTTTCCTATTTANGGTAGTGTCATCTGTGTATCTAAGGTTATAGATATTTCTCCTGGCAAGCTTCATTCCATCTTGTGCTTCATTCAACCCAGCATTTCACAGTATGTACTCTGAATATAAGTTAAATTAGCAGGGTGACAATATACAGCCTTCATGTACTCCTTTTCCTATTTAGAACCAGTCTGTTGTTCCATGCCAGGTACTAACTGTTGCTTCTGGACCTGAATAAGATTTCCCAGGAGGCAGGTAAGGTGGTCTGGTATTCCCACCCTTTGAAAAAATGTCCACAATTTGTTGTGATCCCACACAGTCACAGGCTTTGGCACAATCAATAAAGCAGAAGTAGAAGTTTTTTTCTGGAATTCTCTTGCTTTTTCTATGATCCAACAGATGTTGACAGTTTGATCTTTGGTTCCTCTGCCTTTTCTAAATTCAGCTTGAGCAACCCGAAGTTCATGGTTCACATTCTGATGAAGCCTGGCTTGGAGAATTTTGTACATTACTTTGCTAGAGTGTGAGATGATTGCAATTGTGCAGTAGTTTGAACATTCTTTGGCATTTCCCTTCTTTGGGATTGGAATGAAAACTGACCTTTTCCAAGTTTGCTAGCTTATTGAGTGCAGCACTTTTACAACCTCATCTTTTAGGATTTGAAATAGCTCAACTGGAATTCCATCACCTCCACTAGCTGTGTTCATAGTAATGTTTCCGAAGGCCCACTTCACATTCCAGGATGTCTGACTCTAGGTGAGTGATCACACCATTGTGGTTATCTGGGTATTGAAGATCTTTTTTGTATAGTTCTTCTGTGTATTTTATCCTCTTCTTAATATCTTCTGCCTATGTTAGGCCCATACCATTTTTGTCCTTTATTGTGCCCATCTTTGCATGTAATATTTCCTTGGTATCACTAATATTCTGAAAGAGATATGTGGTCTTTCTTTTTCTATCGTTTGCCTCTATTTCTTTGCATTGATCACTGAGGAAGGTTTCTTATCTCTCCTTGCTATTCTTTGGAACTCTGCATTCAAATGTGTACAACTTTCCTTTTCTCCTTTGCCTTTTGCTTCTNTCTTTTTCTATCGTTTGCCTCTATTTCTTTGCATTGATCACTGAGGAAGGTTTCTTATCTCTCCTTGCTATTCTTTGGAACTCTGCATTCAAATGTGTACAACTTTCCTTTTCTCCTTTGCCTTTTGCTTCTATTTTTTTTTTCAGCTATTTGTAATGCCTGCTCAGACAACCATTTTGCCTTTTTGCATTTCTTTTTCTTTGGTATGGTCTTGATCACTGCCTTATGTACAATATCACAAACCTCTCTCCATACTTCTTCTGGCACTCTATCATATCTAATCCCTTGAATCTATTTGCCACTTTCACTGTATAATCATAAGGAATTTGATTTAAGTCATACCTGTATGGTCTAGTGGTTTTCTCTACTTTCTTCAATTTAAGTATGAATTTGGCAATAAAGATTCATGATCTAAGCCACAATCAGCTCCCAGTCTTGTATTTGCTGATAGTATAGAGGTTCTCCATCTTTGGCTGCAAAAAATATAATCAACCTGATTTCAGTATTGACCAGCTGATGATGTCCATGTGTATAGTCTTCTCTTTTGTTGTTGAAAGAGGGTGTTTATTATGACCAGTGTGTTCTCTAGGCAAAACTCTACTAGCCTTTGACCTGCTTCATTCTGTACCCCAAGGCAAAAATTTTCTGTTATTCCAGGTATCTCTTGATTTCTTACTTTTGCATTCCGGTCCACTATGATGAAAAGGACATCTTTTTGGGGTGTTAGTTCTAGAAGGTCTTGTAGGTCTTCATAGAACAGTTCAACTTCAGCTTCTTCAATGTTACTGTTTGGGTGCAGAGACTTGGATTATTGTTATATTGAATGGTTTGCCTGGGAGACAAACAGAGATCACTCTTGTTTTTAAGACTGCATCCACTTACTGCATTTCGGAATTTTTTGTTGACTATGAGGGCTACTCCATTTCTTCTATGGAATTCTTGAGCACAATAGTAGATA
>SJYV01056072.1:0-31109 GCA_006410875.1 Neotragus pygmaeus
TGGATAGATGGATGGATGAAATTGGTGGGTGGGTGGATGGATGGATGGATGGGTGGATGGATGAAATTGGTGGGTGGATGGATGGGTGGATGGATGGGTGGGTGGATGGATGGATGGATAGATGGATGGAGGCATAGAGATGGATCCTTAGATATTTCTCCTTTGTGATTATACAGAGAGAATAAAACACAAGAGGAGAACATGAGACATGAGACCTATCCAAAACAGTGGGGATATGTACTAACCAGTATGGTAAGGGCACTGGTAAATTAGAATACTATTTGGTGGCCTTTGAGGGGTTTCCATTCTAGTGAGGGGGATACAGGTGGTGACACATAAATAAATACCTTTGCTATTTTACAGCATGCTAAGTGATATAGGTTAAATAAAACCAGGTAAGATAATTAAGCATGGCAGACAGGGACAAGGTGTTTTGTTTTTTTGTTTTTTAATCAGCAGTCTGGAAGACTTCTGTAAGGTGGTGACATAAAAGAAAGGAGTGGAAAGAAAGGTACCCAGGGAAGATGTTGGAACCGATTGACTATATGGATCTGGAGCCTGAGGGAGCAGTCAGGTCTGGGATTTGCCTGTCACCTGTGGACACAGGGTATGTCCACCTGTAAGGTTCCTGGGAGAGTGTTGACAGAGACGGTTGAGGACGGAGATGAGTGTAGCTCTCAAGTTCAAGCTCAGAAATGGGAAAATGGGCCTTGATGACATTTGAAGGTAATTCTCAGCTGCTGTCCTGGAACCCAGCACGGAAGAGATCTCAGCTGTGTTTTTTCTATATTGTTGGCTCTAACAGCTATCACTATAAAAATCACTTCCCCTAACACTCTAGCAGTTCTCAAGATAAAAGGAGATCCTGGTCCTGTTGCAAGTTTTGTCTGCCTTTAGAACAGAGAGATTTACATACTTCTTGAAACCATAATCTGGGTTTGTATCAGGTTAACTTGTGGGATAAACTGAAGCTTCACTGTGCAGTGTTTTATCAAGTTGTCAAAAGAAATATAGACTTTGAAGCTTCTCAGGGCTGCTCAGGAATATATAGTTTACTCCAGTTTCATGTTAATGATATACCAAACGTCTATAATCATAATTCATTTAAACACCCAATGAATCCTTTCTTCCTGCTGAAATAAATCTGTTTAATAATAGAACTGACATTAATGACACAGGGAAATGAGTCATGCTTTACGGCTAATTTGTATCACTATTTCTGTTGAAAAATGCAAGACTTAGAACTTTATTTTATTAAGATGAAGTGCAGAGAAGTCATTTTTCAGAATGACTTTATCAATTAAACGTTTTAAAATACAAATTTTAAGGAGAATCTCCGAGTGAGACAATAACATCTCCATACTTCTGATAAAGTGCTCATTTGAAATTAATTTTTTTTTTAGAAAGAGCATAGGTTTATCTAAGAACTTTTACAGTACTCATTGGATTTCTGATTATTCTCTTAAAGTGCTTTACAAAGGGCAATAATTTGTATTACTGAAAAACTAAGCTCCACTTAGCAGAAACAAATAGGTGCTTACACCTTTCGAGTTCTGCACCTGCATGTGTGAGTGCTTAGTCACTTCAGTCGTGTCTGACTCTCTGCAACCCTATGGACTGGAGCCTGACAGTCTCCTCTGTCTACAGGATTATCCCAGCAAGAGTACTGGAGTTGTTTCCACACCCTCCTACAGAGGATCTTCCTAACCCAGGGATAGAACTCACATTTCCTGCATCTCCTGCCTCATAAGCAGATTCTTCCCCACTAGGCACCTGGGAAGCCCCACTCCAGTATTCTTGGGCTTCCCTTGTGACTTAGCTGGTTAAAAAAATCCACCTGCAGTGAGGGAGACCTGGATTTGATCTCTGGGATGGGAAGATTCCCCTGGAGAAGGGGAAGGCTACCCACCCCAGTATTCTGGCCTGGAGAATTCCATGGACTGTATAGGCTATGGGGTTGCAAAGAGATGGACACACCTGAGTGACTTTCACACTTCATGCACACGCCAGAGAAGCCCAAACGTTATGCAGATGTTTTAGCATTTTAAAGAAATTATACTTCAGTATTTTGGGGCCTATCATACTTCGCATGTGTGCTAAGTCACTTCAGTCCTGTCTGACTCTTTGTGATCCCATGGACGGTAGCCCGCCAGGCAACCCTATCCATGGGATTCTCCAGGCAAGAATACTGGAGTGGGTTACAATTTTCTTCTCCAGGGGATCTTCCTGACCCAGGAATCAAACCCTTGTCTCTTTACGTCTCTTGCATTGGCACTAACACCACTTTAATCAACTCTAATTCTGTTACTTTGAGTTTTTAAGGTAATATGTGATTAATTGGTTATTTAACAGTTATGTCCATCCTGATCACTGATGAATGTGCTAAACAGACACAGTCTCCTCCATCACAGGCTCCGAGCCTTAGGAAAGAGGCAGAGAACAAGGCCTTTACTTGATGCACCACATAAGATGCTTGGTGCCGGACGTGCTGTGGTTGCCCCTTGCCCTGGCCTTGGTCCTGACTCCGATCTGCCTCCCTGAGCTTCTTATTTAAGACCTCATTAACCACATGTAGTTATTTTCATTTTGTTTTCTTTATGGCCCCTGTAACAGGATAGCTTTATTTTTTGCATGTTTTGTACCTGTTCATGTGTTGCTTTGTAATAGTTATTAGACTGTTTTATATGCAGTGTTTTGAATTATCTATTACAGTCAACTTAGCACATGAATGAAAAAAGAAGAGGATTTTCTAAAGTTAAATTAACTGTTGGAATAATTGTTTTATCAACTTTTCTTTTTCCCCAGTGGGAACATCCTCTTCCCTAGTGTGAACAATATATATTCGTTGATAAAAGTGTGTTAGTTGCTCAGTTGTGTCCAACTTTTTGTGACCCAGTGGATTGTAGGAGCCCACCAGGCTCCTTTGTCCATGGGATTCTCCAACAAGAACACTGGAGTGGATAGCCATGTCCTTCTCCAGATCTTCCTGACCCAGGTATCAAACCCGGTCTCCTGCATTGCAAGCAGATTCTTTACCATCTGGGCCACCAGGGAATCCCATATATTCATTGTTAAAAAAGTGAGAGTCGCTCAGTCATGTCTAATTCTGTGACCTCATGGACTATAGAGTCCATGGAATTCTCCAGGCCAGAATACTGGAGTGGGTAGCCTTTCCCTTCTCCAAGGGATCTTCTCAACCCAGGATTCAAACCTAGGTCTCCTGCATTGCAGGTGGATTCTTTACCAACTGAGGCACAAGGGAAGCCCAATTCATTACTAAATATTTGGCAAATATAGAAAGGTGTAAAGAGTTTTAAAGAAATCACCCATAGCACCAGCACTCAAAGACAAGCACTCTAAATTTTTTTTTTATGGGTTTTACATTCTTTGTTTTTTTTTTGTTTGTTTGTTTAGTTTGTTTTGTTTTTTACTTTATTTTAGTTTATAGTACTGTATTGGTTTTGCCAGCACTCTAATTTTTATGTGTGTGTTTCCTTTTGATTTTGGATGAATTTTCTTAAGTTATAATTTTGCTCTTGAGTAGTTCGGCAGCCTGCTTGATGTCCATATGGCATCTCGGCAGAAGCGAGGTACACCCGACTGTCTTGGCTTTTTTTGTTCTTTTGTTTTATATTTGAAAATGGGTGTGTTTCATGTTGTTTATTTAGCTTCAATAAAATGAAGCTGAATGGTGGAGGCTGACCCAGGAGAATCCAGGACAGGACTTAGTAGGCAGGTCTTTGCCACACCTAAGTGAAACATGCTTTCTTAACCACCTCCATGCTTCCAAGTAAAGTTGGTGAGTTTGTGGGTATCTATTCCAGGTTTTTTGAGCAGGCAATATAAATGTCATCTTAGAGTTTTAAAGCAAAAGATGTGCCCCCAGAACCCAACTTGTGACATGTTACAGGACTCTGTCCAAAAATGTTTCCTTTGCTTGAATACATACAGAAAGAGAGTACACAGGTAGAAAATAAGAAAAAAAAATGGAGACTTATTGCTAAATAAAATCCATCCTATATGACTACCTCACCATTTGTAGCAATATTTATTGCAGATAGTAAGGCTTTTATAGAAACTCTTTGCCATCAGTACAGAAGCAGGAGGTTTGGAGTCATGAAATGACAGTGACCAGGGTCTTACAACAAGTATGTGGCGGAGCAGAAGTCAAATCCTAGGCTATTTTTCCCACTCTGGGTCACTGAACAACCTCTGATTTGTCACTTGCCTTTAACATCATTCTCCTTCCCTATTTCATGTAATTACCCTAATATGTCTCTTTGTGTTCTCTTTGGATGAACAATTCCATTTTTCAAATATTCTTCGTGACATAGTCTTCCCCCTACCCTCCTCCATCCTGTCCTTATAGAACTAGTTTTTAATGTAAACTTAAACTTTAAAATTTTTATATTGGGTTTTACCCTATCCAGTTGATTTATTATCTTAATATGTAAGATTATTTTGAATATTGAGTCTGTCATCTAACGTATATGTGGTTCAATTCTGTAAACTGTATCAATGCTTTTCTATTTATTGGTACAAATTATTGTCACATGCATTGATCAGGACCAGATTGAGATGGAGCGTTTTTGGCATAAGATGCAACCAATTAGGGTTACCTTGTTCCATTCTTTGGATCTTTCGGTGTACTAATAGCATAATAAAACGCAATTTAAGAATAGGTCAGATATTGGTCAAAGAGTAATTTGCTTTAATTTCTCTTTCATTTTAAGCCATGCATAGAGTAATTCTCTGTAGTTTGACTATTAAGTACATGTTTTCTCAGGAAAGTGTTTATTCTTTCTCCTACACGTTTCTCTACAGGAATTAATAAATCCTTCCAAATATAATAAATGACTATGTTTTATTGTCATGAACATAAAATCATGGTCTTTATGTTCTTACATTTGAGCTACAGTTTAGACTGGGGATGCCAGTATATAGAAGAGCAGCCAGTAACAAACAAACCCTGGAATTATTTTGGTGTGAAAGTGACCGCCATGCTATTCCCCAATTAAAAGAGATTAAGGAAACTGAGAAATGATTAGATAGTGAGCAAATGATATTTTCATCAGGATTTATAGAACGGGTTGCAGCTGCTTAGTTTTGTCCTTTCCATGAGTTTGATAAGATGGATGATTCTCTTGATGACCAGGTATGGAGGCATGTGCACCCACACTAACTACGTGTGCCACATGGGCATATCCGCTTGTGGGCAAGTCTGTACCCACACTGCATGTGCCACAGGAGCTTGAATTCCTTGGCCTGCTCTGTGGCAGCCTGTGACCTGCACTATTGGCCATTTTGTCCTAAGTGTTGTTATGAAGTCAGCTTAGAATCTTAGTAGGTTTGGTTGCCACAATTAGGTATTTGATTGCCCTTGGCAGATTATTATAGTGAATTTTAAATTTAGTAGTAGCTTCTTTATTTTTTTTATTTTTTTTTAAGATTTTATTTTTTTTTATTTTTTTATTTTTTATTTTTTATTTTTTTAATTTATTTATTTATTTATTTTTAAATTTAACTTTACAATACTCTATTGGGTTTGCCATACATCGACATGAATCCACTACAAAAGACAGCCTTCTGAATGGGAGAAAACAATAGCAAATGAAGCAACTGACAAACAACTAATCTCAAAAATATACAAGCAACTTATACAGCTCAACTCCAGAAAAATAAATGACCCGATCAAAAAATGGGCCAAAGAACTCAATAGACATTTCTCCAAAGAAGACATACGGATGGCTAACAAACACATGAAAAGATGCTCAACATCACTCATCATCAGAGAAATGCAAATCAAAACCACAATGAGGTACCATTTCACACCAGTCAGAATGGCTGCGATCCAAAAGTCTGCAAGCAATAAATGCTGGAGGGGGTGTGGAGAAAGGGGAACCCTCTTACACTGTTGGTGGGAATGTAAACTAGTACAGCCACTGTGGAAAACAGTGTGGAGATTCCTTAAAAAATTGCAAATAGAACTGCCTTATGACCCAGCAATCCCACTGCTGGGCATACACACCAAGGAAACCAGAATTGAAAGAGACACATGTACCCCAATGTTCATCGCAGCACTGTTTATAATAGCCAGGACATGGAAACAACCTAGATGTCCATCAACAGATGAATGGATAAGTAGTAGCTTCTTTAATGTTTTCATCGTCATCTTAAATTTCTTAAAATCAAAGTCAAGCGTAATATTGGCAGAGTTGGTGATGAATGGGGAAGCCTGCTGTGCTGCAGTCCACAGGGTTACAAAGAGTCGGACATGACTGAGCGACTGAACTGAACTGAAAAATTTGAAGAAAGAGAGTTAAGTTATTTTCAACTGTTATCCAGTATAGATTACGATTTTATCAGTCAAGGATGTTCTGAAACAAGCCTTTATAAAACATTTTCTCATCTTCTATAAGCAGACATTTTGATGCACATCATAGAGTCAATGCCCGCTCTAAAAAGAGTGATTTGAGATATCTTTTCCCTCAATATTTGAAAGACTATCACATGTCCCTTAAAGAAATTTGCCTAATGTTGAAGTTATGTCAGAAAACTTGTTTTATAATAACACACTAAAAAAACAGTTGAAATCATTTGTGAAGGGTAAATTTATTTTTTTAAGTTCCTTTACTTGACATTTTTAAGATTTACAAATAGAAATAATCCTATGTGTGTTTATGTTAGCTTTTTGGGGCTGCTGTAACAAAATGCCACGAATTTTGGCCTATAACAATAGAGTATATTCTCTCCTAGTTCTAGAGGCTAATAGTCTGGTGTCCTTGGGACCCTGTTTACTTGGAAGCTCTACGGAATAATCTGTTCATGACTTTCTCTTAGGTCTGGTGTTGGCAGTAATCTCTAGGATTCCGATCTCTGCCTCTTCAGTCACTTGGAGTTATCCCGGGTTTTTGTCTATGTCTTGTATCTTGCAGAGAATACCCTGTTCCCAAATGAGATCATGTTTACTGGTACTGAAGGTTAGGTCTTGAACGTATTTTCTTGGAGGACTCAGTTGAATCCATGACAGCACTGTTGTTGTCCAGTTGCTCAGTTGTGTCTGAATCTCTGCTATCCCATGGCCTGCAGCACACCAGGCTTCCTGTCCTTCACCATCTCCCGGAACTTGCTCAAACTCATGTCCATTGAGTCCCTGATGCCATCCAACTATTTCATCCTCTGTTGTCCCCTTCTCCTCCCGCCTTCAATCTTTCCCAGCATCTGGGTCTTTTCTAATGAGGCAGCTCTTCACATCAGGTGGCCAAAGTATTGGAGTTTCAGCTTCAGCATCAGTCCTTCCAATGAATATTCAAGATTGATTTCCTTTAGGATTGACTGGTTTGATCTCCTTGCAGTCCAAGGGACTCTCAAGAGTCTTCTCCAACACCACAGCTCAAAAACATCAGTTCTTCATTGCTCAGCTTTCTTTATGGTCCAGCTCTCACGTCCATACATGACTACTGGAAAAACCGTAGGTTTGGCTATATGGACCTCTGTTGGCAAGGTAATTTCTCTGCTTTTTAATACAGTGTCTAGGTTTGTCATGATTTTTCTTTCAAGGAGCAAATGTCTCTTAATTTCATGGCTGCAGTCACCATGTGCAGTGATTTTGGAGCCCCTCAAAATAAAGTCTTTCACTGTTTCCATTGTTTCCCCATGTATTTGTCATGAAGTGATAGGACCAGGTGCCATGATCTTCATTTTTTGAATGTTAAGCTTTTGGCCAGCTTTTTCACACTCCTCTTTCACCTTCATCAAGAGGCTCTTTAGTTCCTCTTTGCTTTCTGCCATAAGGGTGGTATCATCTGCATTGGTTCAATAAAAACAGCCTAAGACTGGAGTTGGTAACAGGACATCGGGGACATTGGCGATGCTTATCTCTCTGGGATTCCTTTCAGCCAAAATCCTGATTTGGGGCCATGAGCTAATCATGACCTCAGACTATCTGTTATTTAAGAAGCTTATAATTTCTCCTTGGAGCATTTTCCCACCAACCTCTTATTTCAGAAGTCTTTCCAATGATCATTCTGTGATCAGAAACTGTAAACAATGGAGACTAGGATTAGCTGTTGGCTTAATACTACAGTTGACAAAACAGTGTTAACACTGCTGATGGGATGACAGAGACTCTGCCACTTTTGTGACCAAATGTTTATCTTTAGAGTAATTATACTGTAACATTATGTTAAAATGTAAAATAGGAATACTAGTATAATACTTCACAGGCATTTGCCTCATTTATTTCTTAAAATGACTTAATGTCATGAACATGTAACTGAGCAGGACCTATGGGGCCTTCCTGGGACAGACCCCTCCCCATATCTTCTGCTTGAGTACCTCTCTGAAGTACCCCCACCATAACAGCATATTGTATTTTCCCAAGATTTTCAGATGCTAAAAGCCACCACCAAGTGAAAGAAATTGATGACCAGGAGTATATAACCCCAGACCTATTGGAGCCTGAGGACTGATAATGTTAACCCCTGTGACACCATGTTGGTACCTCACCATTAACCAGAGATTTGTGCATCAGGTGATACATTCCTTGAGATGCTTCTGCCTCACCTGTCTTTAAAAATGCTCTGCTGAAGCTTTTCAGGGAGTTCAGGGTTTTTGAGCAGGAGCCACACATTGTCTGTTCAGGGCCCTGCAATATATCTTCCTCCAAACTCCGATGTTTCAGTTTGTTTGACCTCACTGTGGATCAGGAACACAAACTTGCATTTGGTAACAGACACAGACTGAGGCTTGCGTGCGCAGGTCACTTGTCCATGAACTTCACAACATGGTAAGTCCCCTACATACAAATGAGTTCCATTCCAAGAGTGCCATTTGCAAGTCCAATTTGTTCATAAGTCAAACAAAGTTACCCTAGGTATCCAGCTAACACAATCAGAGGGCGAGCTACAGTTTCACTCACCCTGATGTTGCTGGAACACACATTCGCATCTTTGAAAGCTCACAACTGAAAAGTTCATATGTAGGGAATTGACTGTGATTTGGGAAGCAGGCTTTAAACCTAGTGGTGTGACCCTGAACACAAGCTCTCACCCTCCCAGTTATATGCTATTTTTATTTTGTTTTCTATTCAAGGCAGGTGAAATTGCTAGTGAGCACAATTTGTTTTAAGATAATTGTAGATTCACATGAAGTTGAGGGAAATAATACAGAGAAATTGGTTGTTATCTTTTATGCAGTTTCCCTCCTTTTAGGCAGCAGTTATATCTTGCAGAACTATAAGTCTGTATCGTTGTGTTTGGGGTTTGGCCTTCTTCACCCAGCATACTTCTCTTGAGGTTCATAGAGGTTGATCTGGCATTAGAAGTAAGTTCACTGTATAGCTGATGAATACTCCAAGATATGGGAGTACCAAAGTTTGTATAATACTCAACTGCAAAAGACGTTTGAGTTGTTGCCAGCTTGGGGCTGTTATAAATAAGACTGTTGTAAGTCATTAGTGTAAAAATCTGTGTGTGACCATAAGTTTCCATTTTTCAGGATCAACCCAGGAATGCAGCTGTTGCCTTGTGTTAGTCGTATATTTAGTTTTATAATTGAAATGTCCGAACTGTATTTTAGAGTGGCCCGTGCATTGAAATCTATTCTTTTATATCTTTTTAAAAATATCCTTTGTATTTACAGATTTCATTTTTGGAATTTATGCTTCCCACAATGACCCTAAAGTTCGATAGCAAATGCAGTATGTGGTGGTTTGGGGGTCTGGATTTGAATCATGTGCTTTGCAAGTCTCTTTTTCTGGAGTGAGTCAAATAATAGATGAACCAAACAGTCTCCTCAGTTTTTATATCATGGAGAGATTTTATTTTTCTTTTCTCTTTAACTCTATCCTATGAAAAGAATATACTTTCTAAGAGTTTTTAATGGTTATTAATTAAATGATGCTAAATTTTTCCACTTTTAAAGGCATACCCAGTTCATTTTGTCCTCAAATATAACCCTTCAAATATTTAACATCTGAACTCTTAAAGTACTGTATTGAGTCTATAACTAACTACAGGTGCTGTCTTATTGCAGTAGCTCTTTATGTAGGAGCCGTTGCTTTGCTCTCTCCCATTAACATTTATGTAGATGGCTCATATTTTATAAGTACCCCCTGTAAACAGCTCTTGCAATAAATGAGTAGATCTCTAGACAATGGTTGAAGGATAGCTTCTCTCCAGCAGGACAAATCAAGTGTATTTATTTCTTAATTCTTATACATCATATCTCAACTTCAGTACTTACGGCTGTTGCATTTTTCCTGTGGTGTGTTTTTTCTGCATCGTATCTGGTTTTGCTCTTGATTAGTCCTATAGGGTTTCACTTTTATTCTCACTTCCAATTGTTTTTTCCTTCATAATTAATTTTTCATATGTGTCCTCCTAGTTTGATTTTACTTTCATAATCCCTCTGATCTCTGTGATTTCTCAGCTTACACACAGTTCAAGAATGAAGTTTCTAAAAATATTTGCAGTGTATATATTTGCATAGGTAAAGCTCAGAAATGAATTGAGTATTTTTAAAAAATATATAAATTTATTTATTTTAATTGGAGGTTAATTACTTTATAATATTGTATTGGTTTTGCCATACATCACCATGAATCTGCCACAGGTATACACGTATTCCCCATCCTGAACCCCCCTCCCTCCTCCCTTCCTGTACCATCCCTCTGAGTCGTCTCAGTGCACCAGCCCCAAGCATCCAGTTTTTTTTAAAGCACTTTATGCATTTTGATTTCCAGATGGAATAGGCAGGTAGCATCACATGTTTTAGGAATTCAAAAGTTAAATTTTAAAAGTTTAAAAATGAGTGCTTAGGAGGCCTGGTACTGTTATGAACAGTCACCAGTTGCCTACTATTTTTAATAATTACAGATGATCTGTGTGACTTCCTGTGATCACTGGATGTTTGTCCTTTCATGGACTGGACTTATCAAATGAAAACTACACTTCACTAAACCTTAGGGAACTAAACTTTGATCAGATTGATTCATTCTGTCAAACAAATAAATACCTTATTTCTTTGTAAATAAATGAGTGTTAATGTGCAAAAGAGAACTTTAATGAACACTGCAAAGGTCACTATTTAGTAGCTTAATACTATGCACAGGAAGTGAGCAACTTGATGAGAATTTCTCAACCTTGGCACCATTTGCATTTTGGACCAGGTAATTCCTTACTGTGGGCAGCTGTCCTGTGCGTTGATGTGGACTTCGCAGCATCCCTGGTCCCTACACACCGCATGGCAGTAACACACCTCCCCACACGTCCTTATCATTAACATCTCCAGACATTGCTCGTGCTTAGAGTGGGGGTGGCGTCAAATCTCTCCTATTGGGAACCCCTGGGCACGTATAGAAGATTGAGACATTTATGAAAGTTTCCTTCTTAACATCCTGGCACATGTCAATAGATTAAGTTGGATGTAATGAGGTAATGAAGTAATCAAATTTGACTTCTATATAGCTTATCTAGCAGACAGCTTAGTCCTTATTCCTCCAGCCCATGGAGGAGTGAGAGCATGTTACCCCAAAACTGCACCATAATTCCATAGGAGGCAGGAAGACTGTGTTGCCCAGAACTCCGATGCCATGTTGCATAGATGATGATGGTCCTGGGACCCAGGGACAGTTCCAGTTGCCTTGGCTTTTGGTCAAGTTATGGCTCAAACTGAGGATCCTCCAGGAGACTGAAAGCAACGTGTCCTCTTCTTTTGTTACGTCAGATTTAATCTTTAGGTTTCATTACTGCTAGACTTTCTCTGTAAAGCCTCCAAGCCTAGGGATGGAGGCAGGCTTGTCTCCATCTATGAACATAAAATAGTAAAGTAAGGTACCCTGAACCCCAGTCATTCCTAGTCTGGCTTACTGTACACTGGATCTTTTCTGACCTTTTCTCCCCCAGCAGAATTATGGTCCCGTTTATTGTCCATTCCTCCATGATTTCTGTCTATGGTTAGTGACTCTTGTTACGGATTTTCAGGTGAGGAGTTAATAAATGGTAACGACTTCCAGATTAGCTTTTCGGTAAGGCTGAGTGAAGTAGAAAACTGATGACTACGGCAAGGGCCACTGACAAAGACGTTTATAGTCAGAAAAGCCCTGGAGTGCTTGTAGCACATCGTAGAGCTGTACTTTGTTGGCATCCACACCGTGGAGCTTGTGACTTCAAAAGCCTGGAAAGTCCCTGATTTGACAGACACAAGGTCCAGTCCAGTATCTGACACAGGGAGTGAGAGAATGAATGGCACTTTGTGGGCATTGTGAGGGATGGTGCGTGGGCTTAGGTAGGCAGATTTTCCTTCCTAATCTGAATTGTCTTTGATGCCCTGAATTTCTTTATCACCTGTATGCCGTCAAGCCATCAGATTTCAAGTTTGTGCTTTGCACCATGGCTTGAATATTCGTGTCACGTCCTCCCTGGGAGTTTGAAAAGAGAAGGGCTCTCTCAGCTCCTTATCCCTCCTCTACTCCCCTGATACTGTCAGACTAATTGTCTTGGGCACAAATTTTGCTGAATCACAACAATCTCCCGTGGGCCTCCACACCTGGCTCCATTTGGCCTATCCCCCTCTATCTCCTGCCGCTAACACAAGGATCCTGATTTCCAGCAGACCAAGTTGTCTTTTTTTTTCTTTTTAAACCAACTCTGAATGTACCAAGCTCATACCTGTTCTGTGCTTTTGCTTATGTTTTACATTTTTGTGTGTGATGAAAATATTCCTTCTTGACATCTGATCATATTTTTACTCATCATCCCAGGTTCAGCTGAAGCCCACCTCCCCTCTAGGCTATCCATAAAACATCTCTTCTATTCCATGTTGATCTCAACTTGCTTTTATTCTGAAAGCATTGACTACACACAGTACTCGTTTTGGCCCTTAGCAGTATATGTCTTTGTTCAAAGTGGTAACAAAACAGCTTTGTGTGTATAGTTCACCTCATCTTATTGATACATCCCTGGAAGGCAACTGTTTTGAGCTTTTTATATTTCATCAGGATATATGCTTAACAGGTACTTGGTAAAGATTTATATAAATGGCTGACCAGGCATTGGTTTTTATTCTGATTCTAATCATACCATGTGTAATCCCGGATTAAACTTAAGAAGGATGGGCTTTCAGAATGTCAGAGGAGGAAGGTATATTTTCTTAGATGAGAAACTAAAGTTAGAGGTATCTTGGGAAGGGATTTATCAACTAGGAATCTGTAAAAGGAAATCAGTTTAACTTATTTGGATTATGGTATTATGTGAATAATACCATAATTGTGGTATTATTAATGCCACTTGGAATAGAAAGTGTATGTCATATTGAACTGGTAGTAAAAATAAATAAATGTAGAAATAACAATTGACAAGGATTTTAAGACATTTGATTTCCAAATTCTGATTTTGATTTTCTTCTTTTTAGACATCCAGATACCTCTCATTCCTTCACGAATGGACATTTGAAAGTGCCCTTGTCAAAGATTTGCAAGCATGGAGTCCTCATCAATGCTTTCCTCCTTGAATGACGAGTGTAAATCAGACAATTACATTGAACCTCACTATAAGGAATGGTACCGAGTGGCCGTGGACACGCTGATTGAACATGGGTTAGATGCATACAAAGAATTTCTTGCCAAGGAACGAGTGTCAGACTTTCTAGCTGAGGAAGAAATTAATTACATTTTGAACAATGTTCAAAAAGTTGCACAAAGCACGGCGCACGGTCCTGATAATTCCTGCGATGATGCGTCATCTTCAGGGACTTACTGGCCTGTGGAGTCCGATGTGGAAGCCCCAAATCTTGACTTAGGCTGGCCATATGTAATGCCTGGACTCTTAGGGGGGACGCACATTGAGCTTCTCTTTCATCCACCAAGAGCACAACTGCTTACGATTAAGGAAACCATTCGGAAGATGATCAAAGAAGCAAGAAAGGTAATATTTCTATCTCTAGATGAAAGATTTGAAACGTGGGAAATCACCAGAGTAGTATCAATACAGCAGTCTCCAACCATTTTGGCATCAGGAACCAGTTTCGTGCAAGACAGTTTTTCCACGGACCAGGGTAGAGTGGGCGGGAGGAATGGTTTGGGGATGATTTCAGTGTATTACATTTATTGTGCACTTTTTTTTCTGTTATTCTTACATTGTCGTATATAATGAAATAATCGTGCCACTCATCATAATGCAGAATCAGGCGGAGGCCTGAGCTTGTCTTCCTGCAACTGGCCGGTCCCATCTGGGGGTGACGGGAGACAGTAGCAGCTGCTCTCCAGTGCTAGCATCACTGCCTCAGATCACCAGGCATTAGATTATCGTAAGGAACGAGCCATCTAGGTCCCAGTAGTTCACAGCAGGGTTCATGCTTGTCTGAGAACTAATACCCACCCTGATCTGAGAAGAGGCAGAGCTCAGACTGTAAAGTGAGCGATGTGGAGCGACTAGAGATATAGACAAAGCCTCGCGTGTTCACCCTCCATGCACCCACTGCTGTGCAGCCCAGTTCCTAACAGACCTCAGACTGGTAGCAGCCCGGGACCCAGGGGTTGGGAACACATGGTATAACGTATACATATGTTAATAGGAATCTACGTGTATAGACCGTGCTTGTTACTTTCGGGAAATATACATACGAATATATAGGCAGGCTGTACTCACATGCTGCAAGTTTCTGAGATCAGGTGTTGCGTCCCTGCTGCAGGTGGAGATTTCCTTCTCTTTGCCATGTTCATACATCTGAGAGACCTTCATACATGATATCTAAGGTGTATGGACTGGAAATGGGATGATTTGAAGCATTCATAATCTAAATCATTTAACTTTTTCTTAATCTCTGAAAGGAAATATGTGGTTAGTAAATCTTGGAAAATTTTCCTTGTTCATAAGTGCACAGAGCCCTAATTCTGCTCTGTATCTAGAGCAATTTTGAGCATAGTTTATTTTGGTAAATAAAACATTTTGTTGTTGTTCAGTTGTTCAATGCTGTCTGACTCTTTGCAGCTGCATGAACTGCAGCACACCAGGCTTCCCTGTCCTTCACTATCTCCTGGAGCTTGCTCAAACTCATGTCCATTGAGTCAGTGATGCTTTCTGACCGTCTCATCCTCTGTTGCCCACTTCTCCTGCCCTCCGTCTTTCCCAGCTTCATGGTCTTTTCCATGAGCCATGACTTGGCTCTTTGCTTTAGGTGGCAAAATATTGGCACTTCGGCTGCCGTCTTTCTAATGAATATTCAGGGTTCATTTCCCTTAGAATTGACTGGTTTGGTCTCCTCACAGTCCAAAGGACTCTCAAGAGTCTTCTCCGGCACTGCAGTTTGAAAGCATTAATTTTTGGTGCTCAGGCTTCTTCATGGTCCAGCTCTCACATCATTCATGACTACTGGAAAAACCATAGCTTTCACTAGACGGACCTTTATTGACAAAGTGATGTCTCTGCTTTTTAACATGCTGTCTAGGTTTGTCATAGCTTTTCTTCTGAGGAACAAGTGACTTAATTTCATGGCTGCAGTCACTGTCCACAGTGATTTTGGAGCCCAAGAAAATAAAATCTGTCACTGTTTCATTATTTCTCCATCTATTTGTCATGAAGTGATGGGACCAGATGCCATGATCTTAGTTTTTGAATGTTGAGTTTCAAGCCAGCTTTGCAATTTCCTCTTTTCACCCTCATCAAGAGGCTCTTTTCTCTTCACTTTCTGCCATTACAGTGGTATGATCTGCATGTCTGAGGTTGTTGATATTTCTTCTGGCAATCTTAATTCCAGCTTGAGCTTCATCCAGCCCAGCATTTCACATGATGTACTCTGCATATAAGTTAAATAAGCAGGGTGACAATATACAGCCTTGACGTACTCCTTTCCTAATTTTGAACCAGTTTATTGTTCCATGTCTGGTTCTAACTGTTGCTTCTTGACGTGCATACAGGTTTCTCAGGAGGCAAGTGAGAAAGTACTCCCTTCTCAGAAGATAGTCTTGTTTTCCCTTCTCTAAGAATTTTCCACAGTTTGTTGTGCTCTGTGGCATCACAGACTCGATGGACGTGAGTCTGAGTGAACTCCGGGAGATGGTGATGAACAGGGAGGCCTGGCGTGCTGCGATTCATGGGGTCGCAAAGAGTCAGACCCGACTGAGTGACTGAACTGAACTGACACAGCAAAGTCTTTTGTGTAGTCAATGAAGAAAATGTTTTTCTGGAATTCTCTTGCTTTTTCTCTGTTCCAAAGGATGTTGGCAATTTGATCCGGAGATCCTCTGCATTTTCTAAACCGAGCTTGAACATCTGGAAATTCTCAGTTCACATACTGTTGAAGCCTGGCTTGGAGAATTTTGAGCATTATTTTGCTAGCCTGTGAAATGAGTGCAATTGTGTGGTAATTTGAACATTCTCTGGCATTGCCTTTCTTTGGGATTGGAGTGAAAACTGACCTTTTCCAGTCCTGTGGCCACTGCTGAATTTTCCAAATTTGCTGGCATATTGAGTGCAGCACTTTCACAACATCATCTTTTTAGGATTTGAAAGAGCTCAACTAGAATTCCATCACCTCCACTAGCTTTGTTTGTAGTAATGCTTCCTGAAGCCCACTTGACTGCAGACTCCAGGATGTCTGACTCTAGATCAGTGACCATACTATTATGGATGTCTGGGTCATTAAGACCTTTTTGTATAGTTCTTCTTGTATTCTTGCCTCCTCTTCTTAATCTCTTCTGATTCTGTTAGATTCATACTGTTTCTGTCCTTTATTGTGCCCATCTTTGCATGAAACATTCTCTTGGTATCTCTCATTTTCTTGATGAGATTGGTAGTCTTTCCCATTCTGTTGTTTCCCTCTATTTATTTGCATTGTTCACTTAAGGCTTTCTTATCTCTTCTTGCTATTCTTTGGAACTCTGCATTCAGATGGGTATTATCTTTCTTTTTCTCTTTTGCCTTTTCCGTCTCTTCTTTTCTCAGCTATTTGTAAGGCCTCCTCAGACAACCATGTTGCCATTATTTTATCTGCATATCTGAGGCTGTGGATATTTCTCCCAGCCTTCTTGATTCCAGCTTGAGATTCATCCATCCCAGCATTTTGTATGATGTACTCTGCATGTATGTTAAATAAGCAGGGTGACAATATACAGACTTGACGTACTCCTTTCCAAGTTTTGAACCAATTCTTTCTTCTATGTCTGGTTCTAACTATTGCTTCTTGACATGCATACAGGTTTCACGGAGACAGGTAAGGTGGTCTGGTGTTCCTATCTCTTTAAGTATTTTCCACAGTTTATTGTGATCCACACAGTGGACCTATACATGCTATGTACATTTATGGATACTTCTATATGTATACTATACAGTGTAGAAATTTAGAACTAAAAGGGGTTTGGGATGCAGACATACCTGGCATTTCTTTCTTTCATGTCTACAAGACACAGAGATGCTTGGGAAAGTGTGCTTTTATGAAGTACAGATGTATTAGATTCCTTGAAACCCACAGGGACATGATAGTTTGCAAGACAGGAAACTAAGAATCTCTAGTTCTCATTAAGGAGACACAATGTTCCAAGACCAATGTCACATGTAGGCTTTTCAAAGTAAGGTGATTTTTTTCCCCCTTAGATCTTCAAAGCTCAAATAAGCTGACTTTGTACTCGTATTAACCCCTTTAGCAGGATTACATTAAGAAAGCACTCATCTATTCCAGTTGTTAAAAATTAGCTGTAGAATCAGGCACATGGTAGATATCTAGATTTTCACTGAATACGTTGAACTATGAGAATTTTTAAAACTGCACTATTTTATACTCTGTAAACAAATTCTACAGCTGTTTTATAACAACTCATATATATTCTCGAGTTGTGCTGTTTTATAAAATACAACTGTATTGGTGTTTTTCTTTCTGGCTTACTTCACTCTGTATAATAGGCTCCTGATTGGGCTTATGTACACCTGTGGTGGATTCATGTCGATGTATGGCAAACCCAGCAGAGTATTGTAAAGTCAAATCAAAAAATAAATAAATTAATTAATTAAAAAAATACAACTGTAGAATTTGTTTACAGAGTGCAGAATAGTCCAGTTTTAAAAATTCTCATAGTTTAATTTATATATAAATTCAATATATTAGTATATACGAGTCCTTGTATAGGTAATATAGAGCTTCCCTTGTGGCTCAGCTGGTGAAGAATCTGCCTGCAATGCGGGAGACCTGGGTTCGATCCCTGGATTGGGAAGATCCACTGGAGAAAGGAAAGGCTACCCATTCCAGTATTCTGGCCTGGAGAATTGCATGGACTGCATAGTCCATGGGGTCGCAAAGAGTTGGATACAGCTGAGTGACTTTTAGTTCACTTTCACTTCATAGGTAATATAACAAATACCAAGTAGTAATATTTGTGAATTTCTGTTTGGGGAGACAGTATGTTTTTGAACCACAGTATTAACTGAAAAATGCATCAGTAAAGTTTCATATTTTTATTATGTTAATATTTGCAGTTATTAGTTCATCAGCCTGAACCCCAGGCAGTCTCCTTTGGGGCATTGCACATCTGTGATACAAAGTGAAATTCAGGAGCTAGCTTGAGTTCTCAGGTGAGCACTCACTGGACACTGAACATCAGTCATGAGCTTCTGATGTATTTTTGTTCTAATGTGACAGCTGTTTATTTAGTAAACCTTTAAATGTAGTATCCTCTACCTGGTCATTGTCTGCTGGGAATTCCCACTTGAATTAGCAAACAAGGATCTCAAAGTCCAAACTGTAAAATAATAATATGATGCTTTGCTTCTCTTTCACCAATTCCAAGTGGCATAAAATAAGGAAGAACTTTACCTTTACACTTACCCAAGGTATGTATATTGCCTTGCATACATATATCCATTCTGAATTCAAAGAAAGAGAATTATTTGAACTTTATAAGTTGAGTAAAATGAAATTGACTATAAATTGCGGTAGATAACTTAGTGGTTTTCTGTTATTTTCCCAAAAGCATTGGAGAATGTGTTTGATTCTTGCCAGATTTAATCCATATTTTGGCCAAATGGGCTATAAGTATATGGGATGTATGTTGTGCGAGTATTTTGGAAGTTTCTTGCTATGTCACAATGTTAAAGATTTTTGAAGGATCCAATACTCCAGAGAAGACAGAATTATTAACCACATTTTTAAACAATTTTGCACTGCTTGCCATAGGTCCTGTGAAAAATGTTAAAATAAGAAAATAAATAATATTATGAAATCATAGCTTGTCAAAACACGTTGCCTTTGAAATAGTCTGCCTGCTTTTCATGACTCAGCAGCTGAGTTAGGTTCTCGCAAACCTTCAGATTCTAGCCTATTAGTTACCATAATAAACTTCTTGTTTCTGAACTATTTTCAGGTGATGAATTCTCTACTGGTAACTGTCAATGAATTGTCATGAGAGGATGAAATGTACAAAGAGGATTATCTTTTTTTCTTTTTTCAGATAAAGTACTTGAATAATGTTTATTTTAGAGGATGGAATAAAGTTTTTTGCTTCCACATTTCTTGGGGAAATTCTTTTATTTTTTAATCTTAATTTTTGGCTGTGCTGTGTCTTTATTGCTGCTTGCCAACTTTCTCTAGTTGCGATGAGCAGGGCTCCTCTCTGGTTGCCTTGCGTGGGCTTCTCACTGCAGCAGCTTCTATTGCTTTAGAGCGCAGGCTCTGGGGTGCACAGAGCTCAGTAGTGTGGGGCACAGACTTAATTGCCCTGTGGGGTGTGGAAGCTTCCCCAACCAAAGATCGAACCCATGTCCCCTGGATTGGCAGGTGAATTCTTAACCACTTCTTCACCACCAGGGAAGTCTATGGAAATTCTTTTCTTAATCATTATGAGACTATGGAGCTATGAGGTNTCTTTCACCAATTCCAAGTGGCATAAAATAAGGAAGAACTTTACCTTTACACTTACCCAAGGTATGTATATTGCCTTGCATACATATATCCATTCTGAATTCAAAGAAAGAGAATTATTTGAACTTTATAAGTTGAGTAAAATGAAATTGACTATAAATTGCGGTAGATAACTTAGTGGTTTTCTGTTATTTTCCCAAAAGCATTGGAGAATGTGTTTGATTCTTGCCAGATTTAATCCATATTTTGGCCAAATGGGCTATAAGTATATGGGATGTATGTTGTGCGAGTATTTTGGAAGTTTCTTGCTATGTCACAATGTTAAAGATTTTTGAAGGATCCAATACTCCAGAGAAGACAGAATTATTAACCACATTTTTAAACAATTTTGCACTGCTTGCCATAGGTCCTGTGAAAAATGTTAAAATAAGAAAATAAATATTATTATGAAATCATAGCTTGTCAAAACACGTTGCCTTTGAAATAGTCTGCCTGCTTTTCATGACTCAGCAGCTGAGTTAGGTTCTCGCAAACCTTCAGATTCTAGCCTATTAGTTACCATAATAAACTTCTTGTTTCTGAACTATTTTCAGGTGATGAATTCTCTACTGGTAACTGTCAATGAATTGTCATGAGAGGATGAAATGTACAAAGAGGATTATCTTTTTTTCTTTTTTCAGATAAAGTACTTGAATAATGTTTATTTTAGAGGATGGAATAAAGTTTTTTGCTTCCACATTTCTTGGGGAAATTCTTTTATTTTTTAATCTTAATTTTTGGCTGTGCTGTGTCTTTATTGCTGCTTGCCAACTTTCTCTAGTTGCAATGAGCAGGGCTCCTCTCTGGTTGCCTTGCGTGGGCTTCTCACTGCAGCAGCTTCTATTGCTTTAGAGCGCAGGCTCTGGGGTGCACAGAGCTCAGTAGTGTGGGGCACAGACTTAATTGCCCTGTGGGGTGTGGAAGCTTCCCCAACCAAAGATCGAACCCATGTCCCCTGGATTGGCAGGTGAATTCTTAACCACTTCTTCACCACCAGGGAAGTCTATGGAAATTCTTTTCTTAATCATTATGAGACTATGGAGCTATGAGGTCATAATAAGTAATGCAAGGAACCAGCATAGCTGAACCCAGTAACGATCTCAGAGAAGAATTTACATTTGTTTTCACTGTTCTATTTGCAAATGAGATAAACTGCTTATGAAATAAATGTCATTTAATAGAAAAAAAATCAAAATAATTAAAAGAACTCAAAAGCAGTTTTCTTAGAGGTCCAAATATTTGAAGTCCGATCATAATCACCAAACTAACCTTCCAANGATAATAAGTAATGCAAAGAACCAGCATAGCTGAACCCAGTAACGATCTCAGAGAAGAATTTACATTTGTTTTCACTGTTCTGTTTGCAAATGAGATAAACTGCTTATGAAATAAATGTCATTTAATAGAAAAAAATCAAAATAATTAAAAGAACTCAAAAGCAGTTTTCTTAGAGGTCCAAATATTTGAAGTCTGATCATAATCACCAAACTAACCTTCCAATCCCTTGAGAAAGGAAATAAAAATGATGCTATATCTCATCTCTCTTGTCTGGGAATATTTTTTGAACTTTGGTAATTTATTGCATTTGCTTTATCTCTGAATCATTCTGCTTTTATAAGCAGAATATAATCTTTATAGCATTTCAAGGATCCATTGATTTGTATTTATTCATTTTATTTTTGCCAGTTGTCACTTACAAGTTGTTCAGAAAGATGTTTTCTTTTCTTTTGCAAATTTGATATTTGAGAATTTTCCTATGAGAAAACCCAGTTGTAGGTAGCACCTTGTGCCCTAAGAGGATCCTATTTTTATTTACTGGCTCTTTGTTAATTTTCTTCTATTTATGTCACTGTATGGTTGACATAATTATATTTGGTTCAACTTTATAAAGTCTGATAGCGTCTAGCAAGACTTTTCCCAGGTAATTATTTGTCTCTCAAGAAGTGTTCCCAAGATGATATATGCATTTATTCCTAATTACCATGAATACCTCTTATGAAAATGTCTCCTCTAATTACTTTGAAAAGTCATCTTTCATTAAAGTCACTTTTCTTCTAGCTACTCAGTGGTAGGTATCCATAAAGTCATCATTTCTGATCATCTTGAATATGTAAATGTTTAAGCAGCTACTGCTGGTTTTTCTGTTTCCTAATTCTAACCTAGTGTCTTCCGTGAGATATGACTCTTAACTCTTGTGAAATATGGAGAAGTCACATAAGCAAAAATCTAGTGAGAATTAGGGCAGCGTGATTCCCCAGGTGCTCAGACCTGCATCTCCTGAGTTAGATCTTGGTTGCTCCCTGAGTCACCGTTCCTGGGTGTGTCTGTTATGGCCTCAGGATCCTTAATACTAACAGAAACTTAAGTACTGGGTGGCTCCATTGCCTCAAAGTGAAGGTGGCTGATAATGGGGACTTTTCCTGGGACTTGATGGGTGCAATCAAGTGCTGGCAGCTTGATAGCTAACTAGTTATGGATTGGACAAGTCATGATGCCTCTCCAGGTATCTCCACTTATTTAATGAAAGACACAAAGCAAAACCTTTTAGGATTTTTTAAATCGAATGTTCCTATCCAAATCTCTAATAGCAGTTATGGAGTCATGATTATTTCAGTATGTTATATTCCTTCACTACACGAGTAGAATTTACTGTATCACCGTGTGTCACTTTCATTGCCGTTTCTTTGCAGTCATATCCTGCCCAGCTAAGGGATATTTATGTGTTTATCACTGCCTTTATTATCTCTCACCTCATGTTTCCAATGCTTATTAAGAATTTCCTCTCTGCACCCTTCCTATTTCAACACTCACCATGAATATTTCATTCTTTAAATTTGAGTCAAAATTAGTTTCTTCCAGGAAATAGTTTTTGCTTAGTCAGATTTAATGACAGTAGTAGGCTGTGACATTAATTTAATAGCTTTTCTTTGAGTAAATGCATTTTATGTGTGTGTAAATGTGTGTGTGTATCTGTGTCTGTGTGTGTTTTGAGAAGGAGAGAGAAATCTTGTTAAGAATCTTTTTTACAAAATTTTTATTGGAGTAGTTATAGTTGCTTTACAATGTTGTATTTATTTTTACTGTACAGCAAAGTGAACCAGCTATATATATCCATATATGTCCTCTTCTTTGAATTTCCTTCCCATTTTAGGTCATCACAGAGCATTCAGTAGAGTTCCCTGTTCTATACAGTAGATGCTCATTAGTTATCTATTTTAGATTCTCCAGGCAAGAACACTGGAGTGGGTTACCATTTCCTTCTCCAATGCATGAAAGTGAAAAGTGAAAGTGAAGTCCCTCAGTCGTGTCCAACCCTCAGTGACCCCATGGATTGCAGCCCACCAGGCTCTTCCATCCATGAGATTTTCCAGGCAAGAGTACTGGAGTGGGTTGCCATTGCCTTCTCCAGTATCAATAGTATATATATATAAATCCCAATCTTCCAACTCATCCCATCCCGCCTTCCCCTTTGGTATCCGTACGTTCTCTATGTCTGTGTCTCTATTTTTGCTTCATAAATAGGATCATCTATACCAGTTCTTTTTCCAGATTCCACATATATACATTAATATTTGTTCTTTTTTTTCTGACTTAGTTCACTCTGTGTGACAGTCTCTGGGTCCATCCATATCTCTACAGATGATTCAGTTTTGTCTCTTTTTGTGAATGAGTAATATTCCATTGTATATATACACTACATCTTCTATATTTTATCTGTCATTGGACATTTAAGTTATTTCAATGTTCTGGCTATTGTAAACAGTGCTGCAGTGAACACTCACTGGGGTACATGTGTCTTTTTGAATTATGATTTTCTCTGGGTATATGCCCAGTGGTGGGATTGCTGGGTCATGTGATAGTTCTATTTTTAGTTTTTTAAAGAACCTCTATCTTATTCTCCTTAGTGGCTGTATCAAGTTATATTTCCACCAACAATACAAAAAGATTCTTCTTTCTCCATGCGCTCTCCAGCATTTGTTGTTTTTAGATTTTGTGAAAAAGTCTTTTTTAAATTACACTGACTTTACCATGTAAACTGTCATTGTGATTGCATGGGAATACTCTTTCTATGCCAACCTTGGTGCTGTTCTCCTATCTTCCATTACTACCAATAACCATGATATTAAGTATATAATTTTTAACACAGTTACTTAAGGGAGAGGAAAGAGGAAAAAAATGCTCTTTCAGTTCAGTTCAGTCGCTCAGTCGTGTCCGACTCTTTGTGACCCCATGACTGCAGCACACCAGGCCTGCTGTCCATCACCAACTCCCAGAGTTTACTCAAATTCATGCCCATTGAGTAGGTGAGGCCATCCAACCATCTCATCCTCCGTCATCCCCTTTTCTTCCTGCCTTCAATCTTTCCCAGCACCAGGGTCTTTTCAAATCCGTCAGCTCTTTGAATCAGGTAGCTAATGCATTAGAGTTTCAGCTTCAGCATTAGTCCTTCCAATGAATATTCAGGACCGATTTCCTTTAGGATGGACTAGTTGGATCTCCTTGCTGTCCAAGGGACTCTCAAGAGTCTTCTCCAATACCACAGTTCAAAAGCATCAATTCTTTGGCACTCAGCTTTCTTTATAGTCCAACTTTCACATCCATATATGATTACTGGAAAATTCATAGCGTTGACTAGATGGACCTTTGTTGGCAAAGTAATGTCTCTGCTTTTTAATAAGCTGTCTAGGTTGGTCATATCTTTCCTTCCAAGGAGCAAGCGTCTTTTAATTTCATGACTGCAGTCACCAGCTGCAGTGATTTNTCATTATAACAGGAGCCTATGGTGATCACTCACTGTTTACGAGCACAGAAATCAAGAGAGCCAATCAAACGCTTTGACAAACAACATGGATCACGCCCCCATCTCTTCTGCCAGGCGCCATCTTAGCTTCCAAACACAAAGCTAGCCCCTTTCTTTTTACGGTTTCCCATGTAGGGCCCCACAGAGAGAGAGAAGGAAATACAATTGAATTTACCATATTAATAACTGTTCATGAATTTCTAAAAGGAAACCTTCATTTAAAAAACTATCTTGCTTACTCGATAGAGAACTGAACATACATTATTAGGCCTTTGCCCACAAGCCAGTTCTTCTTTTCATAAAGTATATATTGTTCTTTTCTGATTGCACATTTAGCACTCTTTCATCTTAAAATATTAATTTATGAGAATGTATCTGTTGATCCCACAGAAATGTGCCGAGTGCCTCTCCCATCTCAGGTAAACGTGACATGGTAAGAACGGAAGTAGAAACAGTAAAACAGAAGAAACTTAACGCGCAGTCTCATCAGCCAGAAGCAGTACTTTCATCCTTCTGGACCACTTCATNACTCCTTTTCCTATTTGGAACCAGTCTGTTGTTCCATGTCCAGTTCTAACTGTTGCTTCCCGACCTGCATGCAGATTTCTCAGAAGGCAGGTCAGGTGGTCTGGTATTACCATCTCTTTCAGAATTTCCCACAGTTGATTGTGATCCACATAGTCAAAGGCATTATTGTCACAGTCAATAAAGCAGAAAGAGAACTTTCTTGCTTTTTCGATGATCCAGTGGATGTTGGCAATTTGGTCTCTGCTTCCTCTACCTTTTCAAAATTCACCTTGAACATCTGGAAGTTTACAGTTCACATACCGTTGAAGCCTGGCTTGGAGAATTTTGAGCATTACTTTACTAGCGTGTGAGATGAGTACAATTGTGTGGTAGTTTGAGCATCCTTTGGCATTGTCTTTCTTTGGGACTAGAATGAAAACTAACCTTTTCTAGTCCTGTGACCACTGCTGAGTTTTCCAAATTTGCTGGCATATTGAGTCCAGCACTTTCACAGCATCATCTTTTAGGATTTAAAATAGCTCAACTGGAATTCTATCACCTCCACTAGCTTTGTTCATAGTGATGCTTCCTAAGTCCCACTGACTTCACATTCCAGGAGGTCTGGCTCTAGGTGAGTGATCACGCCATCGTGATTACCTGGGTCATGAAGATCTTTTTTCTACAGTTCTCCTGTGTATTCTTGCCATCTCTTTTTAATATCTTCTGTTAAGTCCATACCATTTCTGTCCATTATTGAGCCCATCTTTGCATGAAATATTCCTTGGTATCTCTAATTTTCTGGAAGAGTTCTCTAGTCTTTCCCATTCTATTGTTTTCCTCTATTTCTTTGCACTGATCACTGAGGAAGGCTTTCTTATCTCTCCTTGCTCTTCCTTAGAACTTTGCATTCAGATGGGCATATTTGCTTTTCTCCTTTGCTTTTTGCTTCTCTTCTTTTCACAGCTATTTGTAAAGTCTCATCAGACAGCCATTTTGCTTTTTTGCCTTTCTTTCTCTTAGGGATGGTCTTGATCACTGCCTCTTGTACAATGTCACAAATCTCTGTCCATAGTTCATCAGGCATTCTATCAGACCTAGTCCTTTAAATCTATTTCTCACTTCCACTGTATAATCATAAATAATTTGATTTAGGTCATACCTGAATGATCTAGTGGTTTTCTTTACTTTCTTCCATTTCAGTCTGAATTTGGCAATAAGGAGTTCATGATCTGAGCCACAGTCAACTCCTGGCCTTGCTTTTGCTGATGTTATAGAGCTTCTCCATCTTTGGCTGCAAAGGAGTGTTTTAGGTTTCTTGATTGACTTGATAACTTTTATGGGCAAAATATTGTATCCTCCTTTAAAACTGCACAATTTCAAATGATGCTTTTTTTAAATTATTATTATTATTATTATTTTTACTTTATTTTACTTTACAATACTCTATTGGCTTTGCCATACATCGACATGAATCCACCACATGTTTTTCAAAGAGACTTCATGGAATCTCGTGAAGGCTCTGAATTGCAGAGTCAGTTAGGGCCAGGTTGAATCCCAACTCAAACAACTGTTTGCATTAGGCTTTGTACTACAACTGCTCTGAGCTTTAGTTTTCCCATGTGTGAAATGGATATGCTAATACTCCATTGGGTGCTGGTGAGAGTGGAATGAATGGACTGACATGTTTACCATGTTACCCCCATACGTTTGGTGCATGTGGTGCTGAGATGGTAACAACTACTACTTCTTATTCTCCTCCTTCTACTTTTCTTCCTCTTAACTATATTTTTCCAGACCTTTATGTTGTCAAAATTTCATCAGCCTTTATTTTTGCATCACTGTGATTTGGCCTTTCTTTTTTAAAAGTGAGAGCAAATGAATGACCAAGTCCAGCATCTAAGATGATAGCATCTTACCTGGAATGGCAGCCAAGGTTATTAGCTGTTGGTGAAATGACTCAAATCCATTTCTGAAGTATTGTGGTGATTATGTAACAGTGCATTAGCAAAGTGCATAGCATTTTCCAAGCATTATTGCTTAGAAGGCTCAAAATGGGAAAATATTGATTCAGCATAAGTATGCATTCTTGAAAATACTACCTACTGTGAAGACAGCTCACATGTTACAAATTTTATACTCAGGATGCGCATAAAAGGCATCCTCTTTAATGGACAGTTGTTCAGAATTGAAGAAAAAATTCTAAACCATGCTAAGATCTGAAAAGATACAGAGTTTTGGTGAAAAGCTAAGGGGGAAGAGAGGCAATATTGTTACAGACCAAGAGGAAAAAAGAGAGTCATTCCATTTCATCTCTAATTTGAAAAGTGATAATTTTTTGGATTTTTATACAAAGATTCTATATTTATAAAAAAAAGAAGAGCACTTTTTTGTAAGTTTTATTTTAGACCTGACATTTAGTGTCCAAAGTTCAAGTAACCCTGATTTTATGAACTATTATTACTTACTAAATATTTCTGATGTTAATTAAAACAAGTAATATAGGACATATTATTTAAGACTTACCCTAATTAGTCATCTCAGCTTAAAACTCTTACTTTCCAGACTGAGAGGCTACTTCTTTTTTTTTTGCTTAATGGAAGCAATTAATCTGAAATGTTTGAAAACATACAAATAAAATTGTTATATAAGATCTCCAGCTTGTTTTTTATTCTGAAGTCATGTGTGATTTATGAGTTTCAGATGTTTTACCAGGCTATGTCTTATCAGGTAAAAATCACCCTTGATTTTCATTTTTAACCCATTTTNAGCAATTAATCTGAAATGTTTGAAAACATACAAATAAAATTGTTATATAAGATCTCCAGCTTGTTTTTTATTCTAAAGTCATGTGTGATTTATGAGTTTCAAATGTTTTACCAGGCTATGTCTTATCAGGTAAAAATCACCCTTGATTTTCATTTTTAACCCATTTTTATTTGACAGTGGCAATTTGGGAAAGAGTTTAACTTTTAAAAGAATACTTAAAATCATTTATAGGAGACAGTAAATTTATCAGAAACTCTGCCTTGGTGATATTAACCTATACCTCTATTACTAGTTGGGAAAAAAAGGTTTTAAAATTTGAATTATTCAGAGTGCACATGATTTATTTGATCAAGGGAAATGTTTAAGACCATTTTCTGCCCTCAGTTACTGTCTTTTGGTATCCTTTAATTCTTTTCTTTTTACAATATGAGCTGTGAGAAGCAATTCCCCTAGGATTGCATGTGGTGGGTACATTCTTTCCACTGAACTGTGAGGGAGGCTGTTATCGACCATGGCACAGAACTTGGTTCAATGTATTCTGGGATCTCTGAAGTAGACAGTTGATTTTTTAATGATAATTTCTGTTTACTCATTTTCCTTCCTGTTATAGGATTAAAATAAAAAATAAACAGGTACTTATTGAAGTGTGTAACATTTTTCTGATACCACACTTTTAGTAGTTTTTGGAATGGCAGATCTAATTGTCATCATAAAACATTATGATCATAAAATATTTGGTTTTCCTAATGTCTCAGTGATACCGAAAGTTCACAGGGATAGAATTTAGCAGTCGTACAAACTCAGATGCTTTTTTGGGGTAAAGCCAGAAGAGTAATTCTGCACAGGAGAAAGGGGCAAGTGATATCCCAATGGGAAGTCAAAAGAACATGGATGAAGAGAACTTAACCTCAACTCTGTGGGCTTCCCTGTTTAAAGTGATGCAAATAGAGGCTTTCCCGGTGACTCAGTGGTGGAGAATCCGCCTGCCAGTGCAAAAGATACAGTTCAGTCGCTGGTGGTCTGGGCACACCCCACATGCGTGGAATAACTAAGCCTGCGCGCCACAGCTGTTGGCGCTGTGATTCAGAACCCAGGAGCTGCAACTACTGGCTCCACGCGAAGAGAAGCCACCTCAGTGAGAAGCTTGTGCTCTGAAACTAGAGACTAGCCCCTGTGGCTGCAACTTAGAAAAAAGTGCATGCAGCAATGAAGACCCAGCACAGCCAAAATAAATAAGTAAGCAAAGTTATTTTAAGATGATATAAATAAATTGAAGCTTGCAGCTGATGGTGGTGATAAACTTAGGGAATCAGGTCAGACTGAAGTATCTTATCAAATGTTAACTTCCATGAGAATAAAGGGTTGCAACTGTCCTTTGCTTATCTGTCCTCTTAATGAGATGTGAAATGTAATGGGGTGGGGGTGTTGCTTTAGGATGTCTTTTTGAGGTGAGGGAGGTTCGCATCAGATTGACATTTTGTGGTTCAAGGATTTTTGCCTATTCTGTAGTTGCCATAGATTCATCATGAGACATATACTTTATATCAATTTTTCATGTCATTTAACTAGTCACTCTTCAAATTTCTTGAAAAACATTGCTTAGCTTTTATTATCAGGACTGGAGCTAGCAACTGATTTTGAGGAAAGGGTTTGTGTTGTATAATTCAGTAACAGTAACATGTAATATTTGTGGAACCCTTATGTGTCATGTACTGTTCAGCAGTTTACATGCACTACTCTAAATTGGCTTTCACACTGTCCACTTCATGAAATAGGTACTTTTATCATCCGTATTTTAATGATGAATATTCTGCTTTCTGGTAATAAGCATGATGAAGTCAGTGGTAATGATCCAAAAGGATCATAATCAGAAAGTATGAATGGCGGCCTGTTCCCAAATGGAGGTTGTAGAAGACCTGGTGAGAGGGTCTGGCCTGGAGCGCAGTTGGTGGCCGTGTGGGAGTGCTGGTTTCTAAATGGACCAGGCACAAGGCCACTGGGGGTTTGCTGCTGGAAGTCAGAAGTGACTGAATGGAACCGACAGAAGACTGTGATATGTGGATGGGGTGTAGCACCTAGGATACAGACTGTATTAGGATACACAGGAAAGAAACAAATTCTTTTCACATGAAGGACACCTTGGAAGAAGTAATCAATGAGATTGTCCTTTGGCCTCAGTTGTGTTCAGCTATGACTGGATCAGCCAGCTTTCGGCGAGCCTTAACAGGTGATCAGTATAGCAGGCGGCTCACTCATTCTGCAAATATTTATTTAATGTAAACTGCTTGTCAAATACAGTTCTAAATTCTGAGGATACATAAGGGAATAAAACCCCCCGAAAACACTGTCTTTGACTAGAGCTTATGGACAAATAGGGAGATTTAGATAATAAGCACAATAAATGAGGAGTGCTATGGAGAAAAACAGAATACAAACATGGAGGGGAAGGAGCACTGAGTGGTGGCAGGGGGCAGTTTAGGATTTTACACTGGATTCTCAGAAGAGGCTTCATCAACAAGGTGATGATGGGGTCAAGATTTGAGGAAAGAAGGAATGAGTTGTGGGCAGAGCAGACTGGACATGGGGTAAGCTTTAGGGCAAGGACATGCCTTCTTGTATATTAGAGGAATAGTGTGGATGCCAGTTCCTGGACCCAAGAAAACAAAGGGAGATGAGCATGTGAGTTCAGAGAGGTACCGTGAGGTCCTTATGGACCACTACAAGGACCTTGGTTTATGCTCCATGTAAAATGGGGAGCCACTGGAGAATTTTGAGCAAAAGAGAGACATGATCAATTTGAAATATGCTGTATTTTAAAAGGGTATATCTGGCTACAGTATTGAAAATTAACTATAAGCGCTCAAGAATAAGCTTGCTAATTTGTTCCAGTCTGACGCATCCCACACACTAGCAAAGGAATGCTCAAAAGTCTCCAAGCCAGGCTTCAACAGTTCGTGAATCATGAACTTCAGGATGATCAAGCTGGGTTTAGAAAAGGCAGAGAAACCAGAGATCAAATTGCCAACATCGGTTGGATTATCGAAAAAGCAAGAGAGTTCCAGAAAAAACATCTACTTCCGCTTTATTGACTATGCCAAAGCCTTTGACTGTGTGGATCACGACAAACTGTGGAAAATTCTGAAAAAGA
>SJYV01056073.1:0-10365 GCA_006410875.1 Neotragus pygmaeus
TTTCAATTCTTGAAATAGAGTATAAGATAAATATGCGAATCCTAAAACAATCGATACTAAATAAGATTTCAATTAGACCAACCAACATCTAATTACATTAAGTATGTTTACTTTGCAGGTTCTCTTCCATTCAAATTATCTTTTTTTTTTTTAAATATAATTGCCTTACAATGTTAAGTCTTTTTGTACAACAAAGTGAATCAGGTACATGTAAACATATATCTTCTCCCTCTTGGACCACCCTCACCCCCTCAATCCCCAATCCCACCCATCTAGGTCATCACAGAGCATGGGGTTGAGCACCCTGTGCTATATAGCCGGTTCAAATTATCTTTTAAAGTTTTCATACTGCTGAATAGTAAGTGGAAAATTAAGCTTTAAAAACTTAAATATCTAAGTTAGTATTCTATCTTCAGAAAACAGTACTGATTAGGTTTTTTAGAGTGTATTGTTCTTAGTGAAGTATATTATACTATTACTGTTAAGGTGACAGCTGATGAATTCTAGTTATCATAAATCTTTATAACAGAAAACTTATTACTAACTTTCTAGCAAGGCATTTCTTAAATGCTAATAGTGTAGTACTTCAGAACTCAATTTTAGGAAGCAACAATTCCTTTTTCCAAACAGTATCTTCGTGCTGGTGATAAAAGTCTAACAGATAGAAACACATCTTCCCCGTGACGCGTGGCTCTACCTGAACACGTAGTGCACACACAGATTGGAAATTGTGTACTTAATTGATCTACACTCTGATAGTGGATTAGAGAGGTTAATTCATACAATGAAAAATAGAGTTCTCTGTAAAGTTACGTGAATCTTCAGGGCTGTTACAGTTGTCTTAATCAATAAGGAAGGAGGTCCCAGGTAGCTCAGTGGTAAAGAAATCTGCCAATGCAGGAGCCGCAGGAGACACGAGTTTGATTCCTAGGTTGGGAATATCCCTGGAGGAGGAAATAGCAACCCACTCCAGTATTCTTGCCTGGGAAATCCTATAGACAGAGAAGCCTGGCAGGCTGCAGTCAGTGGGGTCACAAAGATTCAGACACGACTGAGAACAGTGAAGAGTTCCAGGGGGATACATTTGGGCATCTGTGTATATGACTTCTCAGGGGGAGGGGAATTAGTTTTAGGTTAAAAAACCTACCTATATCCTTCAATATATGGTCCTGTGATCACCGTGTCCTTTCTAAAGAATGAAAAGAACACATATACTGGGCATAGGCTAAAATCCAGGCGAAAGTACACATTTTACAGAATTTAAAGCCATCAATTCATGCAACTTTTCAATCAATCCCCACAGTTAAAGTGGAGATGGATTTCGAGTTCTCTATCAGTGTACTTATTCACTTCTTAAGAACTGAATTACCCACCTGGGATGATATTGTTGTTGAAGGTCCATGTTAACTTGGGCAATGGAATACCAGTTGCTTTACAGTTTAATCGGAGCTGTTCTCCCTTATTTAATGACACATCTCCAGGGAGTTCAGTAAAAGTGGGAAGAACATGAACCGTCAGGCTGATGGTGTGTGTGTCTTCACCTGCGGCATTGTTAGCAATGCAGGTATAGGTGCCAGAATCCTCCGGCTTAAAGAAAGAAAAGTCAGTGTGCATAAAATTACACGATCTTACATCATATTACATATAATTCATAAAACTGCATAGCTTGGTCCCCAAAGGAGCACTCTAAAGATGATTTAAATTTCCATCTTTTACTCTGAAGCATCTGGCTATTTTTTACAAAGCATAATTTACAATGTTTAAGAAATTAAACAAAAGTCCATACCTTACAGAACTATAGCATTTTATAGTACGAAGATCTTAGAAAACTTTAGATTATACGGTTTTGCTAAACATCAACTGCTGTACTACAATGTACAACTAAAGAGCAAATGTACTCCCGAAGGCTGTTAGAATCTTGATGGCATAGCTGGTTCTCTGGGTAATGTGGCACCAAGGACCATGAAAATGATCAAAGGAAATGGCAAGAGTCAGGGCAATTAGCTGCAATTCCAAGATTTCACTTGCTAAATCCAATAGCCAGCTGTTGGCAATCATTTTACTAGAAGTTTTAGCAGCGTTTGACACAATTCTGGCTTCCTTCTTTTTAAAACCATGTCTTCACTTGGCTTCCAGGACACCCCATTCCCCTCGTTTCCTTTCTGCCTCACTGATTGCTTTTCCTGCATCTCCTTTTGCTGGCTTCCTCTCCACATTGATTTGCCAACGTAGATGCATGAGAGGGCTCAGTCTCTGTTCCTCTTTTCTTCTCCATCCACACTCAGCTCGGTTTTAATGGCTTTAAATACCATCTACATGCTGAGATGAGTACCAGTATGTCCAGCCCAGATGTTTCTTCCAAACTCCAATTGTACTGAACTTACTCCAACGCTCTGCTTGGTTGCCTAGAAGACATCTCAAGCGCAGGTCCAAAACCAAACTCCCCTCTTCGCCTTTCTGGTCTATCTGCAGCCTTCACTCCATCTCAGTTGATGGCTCTTTTGTTCTTCCAGCTGTTCGTGATTTTGCCCTCAGATACTGGAGTGTTTGTTTATTCTTTTTCACACTATTTTCAGTCTAGCTAGGAAATCCTAGCTTCAAAGTACACACAAAATCCAACCACTTCTCACCCACCCCTTCTCAGCTAATGTTCTGCTTTGAGTCCTATAATCTCTCATCTGCCTCCAGACCATCTTCCCAACTGGTTTTTCGGCTTCTCTCCGTGCCTCCCCACCATATATTCTCATCACAATAGTCAATGCAATATGGCAAAAACATAAGGCAGACAACATTGCTCCCCTGCTCAAAACCTGTAATGGATTCTGATTTTACTGAGAGTAAAATGCAGATTGTTACATGGGATTGCAAAGAGTCAGATACGACTGAGCAACTGAACAGCAATAAGGTATTACATGTATCTGGTCTTCATTTTTCTCTCACTTCTTCTCTCACTTCCTTCTTTGTTTTCACTGATCTCCTGTTTCTCAAATACATCAGGCATGTTCCTATCTTATATTTTTTTTTATTCTTTGCACCCACCTTCATTTCTTTGCCCCCCAAATCTGGGGTAGGGGATCCCAGTTTTCTGCCTCTCTCCCAGGCAGAGAAAACTGGGATGCTCCTCTCCCAGATATCTGCTAATTCACTTCCTTCAAAATTTTGCTCAAAGTGTTTGCTTCCCAAAGGACATTTATTCTGACCATGCTATTTAAAAATATAACTTGTACTCTCCCAAATTCTGATACCTTTTACCTGTTCTTGTTTTATTTTTCTTTTCTTTTGAATTGTATACATTCTTTTGAGTTGTTTTCTTTTGAATTGTATACATTCTTTATTTTATTATTTTTTACTATTTTATTATTATTCTTTTGGAATGAATGCATCATTTATTTTTGTTATTGACTATCTCATTCCTTTAGGAATAAACTCCATGAAGGCAAGGATCTTTCATTGCTTTGTTCAATGTATTTATTCCCAGTGTCTAAATCTGTGCTGATCATAGAGAAGGTACTCAATACTGAATAAATATTTGTTAAATTAATGACTGAATGCTTCTGACTGTATTAAGGTCCACAGCACAGACTTTTCCTTATTTTTTAAAAAGAAGTTTAAGAATAGATTTTCTTGGCATTGAAGCATCAAGTAATTGGCAATGCAGCATAAAAATATAATCACTATAGATACAATCTAACACTGGTAGGTTTCATAATGATTTTTTAAGGGCAAACAGAAATAAATCATATTCCATGTAAAGGTCTCCTCACCCTGATACCACTTAGCTGCTCTTAAATTCCCAGATCTTAACATCTTAAGTTTAAAAATCAAAGATTTTATGGAAGTGAAGCTTTGTAAAATCCAGATTATACATATTATTCACAGGTAGGCTTATCATTTGTGTCTTTCATCTGTTATTTATAAGGTACCTTATTGTTGCTATTATAACAAATTTATCTCAGTTGTCCCACTAAAAGTTTAAACTTTTCTCATTTAATTCCTTCAGGTCTGTAAGAGTGATTGAGAGGTCAAATTCAACATTCTTGAATCTGACAGTAGTCCCTACCAGAGACTGTATACCAGTTTAAACAAATAAATTTAACATTATTTTATCATTTTTAAGTTCACATTTTTAACTTTTAATAGGTCTGAAATTGGGATACAACTTAAAAATTGATGGTCTTCTCTAGTTTACTTGATTGGATTTTTTTTTTCTTTCTTTCTTAGTGGTACATAAAATAAAGATGCATCTTATAATTGATGAAAACCTAGATTTGAATAAATACAATTTCTGCTTGCACATAAGATCAAATTAGCCTATCCCTAGGGCTATTTATCTGGTAATCAAGGAGTCTAGCTAACAGCGGAAATTATACTATGAAGTGAATGTGACCAATTTTATCAATTTAATCTGTTTGAATTTAATTCTATGAAGATTTTATAATGAAATTTAGATACTTTGAAGGGTAATGAAAAGGAATAATCAAAGTGTTAGTCACTCAGTTATGTCTGACTCTGCGGTCCCATGGACAGTAGCCCACCAGGCTCCTCTATCCAAGGAATTCTCCAGGCAAGAATACTGGAGTGGGTAGCCATTCCCTTCTCCATGGCATCTTCCTGATCCAGAGATCGTACCCGGGTCTCCTGCATTGCAGGCAGATTCTTTACTGTTTGTGCCACCAGGGAAGCCCAAAGATAGGCACAAAAGCTCTGAAAGTGATTCATGTTTTGATCATGTTTAATAGTTGGTACCAAGTATTGATACACTGAAACCACATGATAATTTTTTAAAGTCATGTGGTATGCACAGATTCTTCTTCAAATGGGCTAATATTGAAAAACAGATGCTTCCCATAGCTGCTATTCTGCAGACTGGAGAAATACCACCTAAGAATATTCAAAATTCCCAGCTTGCACAGATCCCTAAGATTGAAAGTTATTTAAAAACCTGAAAAGCGAAAAAAAGCCTGCTTTTTGTATTTGCTTAATACATCACACATTCTTATACCTCTACTCTTCGAACAATGTCTCATGGATTGTTACAAGCATGGAATATAATAGAGGCTTAGAATTTTCCTGATAAACAAAGGTTTTTACAAAAATAAAATAAGTTTAGAAGAAAGTCATTTATATGTTCCCATGATGTGCTAAATACTATCCTCGGGGACGTAAAATGAAATATATATATATAATTAATTTTGACCTGCATTTTTATAAGGGTACTTTTCTTTCATTATTAAATAATACATGGGAATTCCCCGGGGCTTCAGTGGTTAGGACTTGGCTCTTTCACTGCCGTGGAACAGTGTGACCCCTGGCTAGGGAACTAAGATCCCGCAAGCTGTGTGGCACAGATAGAAACAAACAAAACAAAAAATACACTTTCAAGCTAAATCACTAAAAGTAAAACGGTGAATTAATAATCTGTCTCAATGTATCTCTTCATATTTATGAAACTTACCATAACATTTTCCAGGATAAGCTCTCCATAGGGTTCGACAGTATATTTTCCTAAAAAGTTAGCCAAAAGAACATTGTCTTTTTTCCAGTTAATTGCTGGTGTGGGGATTCCATCAGCCACACATGGAAGAACGGCTTGTGAATTCTCATTGACCGTGTAATGTACTTCTGTACTTTGGATTCTAGGTGGTACTATACAGAGTTTTTAAAAAGAAAGGCATTTAGGATGTTGAGTTTAATCATTATTCACACTGAAAATGAACACACAATAGATTCTCTTGAGAATAACTTGGTAGAAATACTAACAAAATATATCAAGTCATTTGTTTGCTACTCTGAAAGCAATCAATATTTTTGACACCAGCAAGAATTCTAAGGCATTTGTACATGTTGGATGTATTTACAATGAGCCTCGGAAAAAACAACATTGAACTGGTGAGAAATATTTAAATTTTATTTGACTTACTGACTTCCCCTTGAGTTTCTTTTGCTTATTACCGTGAAATAAAACAAACAAGAGCAACTAAAGCCAAAACCACTTCTACAGTTGTATAATTGCTGGATTTGTATCACAGAGATACTGTGAGGACAAACTAATAAAACTCACTAGTTGAAAACACTATAAAATACCTCATATTAAAGCTGAAGAAAAAAAATTATTGCAGTACTTCACATGTTACAACAAATGTAAGTAAAACTGGTGAAAATATTTAATTTAGTTTTTATACTATCACAGAGGAAATGTTTTATAGTGATTTCATAATTCCATGCAAATACTGCTTATGCTTCAAATTTTTTGAAATGGAATTTAGGCAACATGGAAAGATCAACTGAATATTTCAGGGTACAAAGAGATACCTTAGAGGATTCGGAACTAAGATATTTACTTCTAACAGAAAAGTTTAAATATGTTAAGAATTCTTGACTAAAAAAGGAAAAATATACTCTCCTCCCCAAACAGTAAATTTCGGAATTATTCAAATACGTCAGTGAGAAATGGATCAACTTTTTCACAAATTTTTTAAAGTTACAGAACAAAATAGTTTTCAGCAAAGAAAAAAATGATTATATGGATATGCAAACATTTTATGAATAATTATATGCATAAACAGGCTTCCTTGGTAGCTCAGCTGGTAAGAATCTGCCTGCAATGTAAGAGATCCTGGTTCAATTTCTGGGTCAGGAAGCTCCCCTAGAGAAGGGATAGGCTATCCACTTCAGAATTTTTAGGCTTCCCTGGTGGCTCAGATGGTAAAGAATCCATCTGAAATGCAGGAGTCCTGGGTTCGATCCCTGGGTTGGGAAGATTCCCTGGAGGAGGGCATGGCAACCCACTCCAGTATTCTTCCTGGAGAATCCCATGAACAGAGGAGCCTGGCAGGCTGCAGTCCATGGGGTTGCACAGAGTTGGACACAACTGAAGCCACTTTAACATATACATAGGTGCACACACATATATATATGATATACAACATTAAAAAGCCTAAAACCTATTTTGTTGAATGGTATATCATAAATATCCAATTCATTTTCATTAATTTATGTTATATTTTCATTATCTCCTTTATCCTGGTTTCCCTGGAGTTGGTATTTCAACTTTGCTAACAGTTAGTTAGCTAACCAAAGGTTGTTCAACTTTGCTAAAGTTGCAACACCAGTGCATTTACTTATTCTTTGTTAAAATGAAAATTGTAAGGCTGTGACCACTACACTTGATTTTAGTTTTGGGTACATACAATACATTTTGATGTGGTGTCCTTATTTTTAACCTCAATTAGGGTTAGAGTTAGGGTTGGATTTTCTAAATAATTTGAAAATAAAATCATATTCTTTGACCTACTTGTTAATCAGAATGATAATTTTTAATTTGCTTGGGTTTGGGGTTTTGGCATTAAAAATTCATCACACATTTCAAGCTTTATTGCATTATGGGTGGGAACTGTGGCCTATACTTTTAAGTTATTATTAATGATTTCTTTGATGTTTGCGCGCATGCATGCTCAGTTGTATCTGACTCTTTGGCTCTAGGCTCCTCTGTCTGGGAATTTTCCAGGCAAGAATACTGGAGTGGGTTGCCATTTCCTCCTCCAGGGGATCTTCCTGACCCAGGGATTGAACCCGTGTCTCCTGTGGCTCTGAACTGCAGGCAGACTCTTCACCACTTAGCTACCTGGGAAGTCCCTCTTTGTTGTTTAGTATACACTTACTTTTGGTAAATTTTCTATAAACATGTGAAAAAAGGAATATTATTTATCTGAAACCAAAAGACTAATGTGTATTAATTAGTTCAATTATATTAACTGAAAGCAAGAATAAAATTTTAGAAAATTCAAATACACTTGAAAGACAAAAAAAAAAACTTTCACAAATTTTTTAAAAAAGAAAAAACAGAAACTCGTTATTAAAATGAGAGATACTTCTGAAAATAGTAGTTGAAAACAGTTTAATTTACTGTTTCTTACCACCGATATTAACAGTTATTCTATCTTTAGTCTTCAAATATATATTAATAACTAAAATATTTCAATGCTGATTTTTAGATATTTTATTAGTTGTCTGAATACAAAGGAAAAACAGGTATTTTTTTTTCTATTACAAAAATATACCTGTAAATGTTTTGCTACTTTAAAATAATGAATCAAATAGATCTCTAATTCTCACTAGGTTCACATGACAGTTATAAGGTAGGTCATATGCTGGTTAGTTTTGGGCTAAGAGGACTTGCGGTTTGAGAAGTAAAGCAGAAGAGCAACAAAACAAGTGAACTCCTCACAAGCCAACTTATAGATCGTAATAGTCACCATATGAGGGTATTGGCAACAGATTAATTATTCCAGCTTTATGAATAAAATCACTCTCACACAGGTGTGTGCACAAATAAACAGAGCCTACCAAAAACATATGTGAAGGACACGTGTACCTACACACCACATTCGGCTCTAGNTATAGATCGTAATAGTCACCATATGAGGGTATTGGCAACAGATTAATTATTCCAGCTTTATGAATAAAATCACTCTCACACAGGTGTGTGCACAAATAAACAGAGCCTACCAAAAACATATGTGAAGGACACGTGTACCTACACACCACATTCGGCTCTAGTTGGCCGTTTTTCATTGTCTTTATTTCCATCCTATTTTTCCTGGTGGTCTCTTCTCTCTGCCCTGGTAAAGTAGTAAACTGAAATAACTTACGCTCAACAACCTACCATGCACGGTGAGCTTGGTGCTCGTGCTGCTTGATCCGGCCACGTTAGCTGCCATGCACGTGTACTGACCAGCATCACCAGGCTGAGCAAATGCTATCTGCAGAGCACCGGAGCTGAGGATGTGCTGGCGGACTGACTCCATAATTACATGCCCATCTTTATGCCACATGATGTCAGGTGGTGGGAGGCCATCTGCCTCACAGGGTAGCATGATGGGCTTATCCACAACAGTGATGTATTCCTTAGGATGAGGGCTAATGACTGGAGGAACTAAAAGTTACAAAGTTTAAACATCATCTTAAAGGTGTGAATGTCCTCTTTATGCAATGTGGTCTTATTCTAGCAAAATGAAGTCACGTGGTTATGAAACAAAGCCCTGATTTTACCATATCATCAAAGGGTGGCTACAGTTTGTTTTTGCTGGAAAAGAAGATTCATTGAATCCACTGCAGAAAATCATTCCCTACATAGTTAAGGACATATAAAGGACATATAAAGGACAATCAGTCTTGAGATTTAAACATGTACTCATGAGGGACTGCATGTCCAGAAAACTAAGACTGTGTTGATAGAGGTGTTTTCTTTAACACACATGTANATATAAAGGACAATCAGTCTTGAGATTTAAACATGTACTCATGAGGGACTGCATGTCCAGAAAACTAAGACTGTGTTGATAGAGGTGTTTTCTTTAACACACATGTATTATGTGATTCATTCATCAGCTCCTTAAACTTTAAAAATAGATCTCTTCAAGGTCTGGAAATTATTCACCTGCTCAGACCCCTTTATTCATGCTTTTCCTGCAGTGCTTATGATCTCATATACTGGGACCATATTTAACAATGTATTATTTTAATGGATAAAGAAATGGGATATTGAAAAGAATTACAATTAATCTTTGAACAGCATAAGGGTTACGGATGATGACTCTCTGTACTACAGAAAATCCAAATTTAACTGATAATTGGCCTTCAGTATCCTTGACCCCTCTGCATCTGTGGTTTTATGTCTTCAGATTCAACCAACTTCGGCTCGTGCAGTAATGTAGCATTTACTACTGAATAAGTGGACCTGCATGGTTTGAATAGTATTGGTTAAGGATTGACTTTGTACAGACAGAACTCTTCCTACTTTTTCAGAAAAGAGTGGACAGGCTCAGGATAACAGTTTCTCTTCCTGGTGTTTACAATAGTGATTACCACTCAGGATATTTTACTTAGCTTTAAAGACACATCACATAATTACGAGAGAACAATCAAACACAAGTGAGGAACAACCAACCACAAGCATAGGAGAAAGGAAGGTAAGGATGATACCCCCTCCCAATGTCAGTCAATCCAAGTCCAGAGACACTGACAAGGTGCAGAAAAAACGATGGTAAATTTGCCTCTTTTAAACATCTGCAGGCCAAAAGAATAAAATCGTCTGAAATGTCTACCATCCTTTCAAAATATTCCTTGTTGCCACATGCTATAAGAAACAAGGGGCCTCTCAGAACTCTACTGATCCAAGTTATGCCCTGTGGATAGCAAGTCCCGGAGACCTAGAAATATCTGCTGTGTCTCTAGAGGAGGTGGGCAGAAATGGCCAACCAAGGGAGACCACATTTTAGGGTACACTAACAGTAATGCATATTCAAAAGCAGAGACATTACTTTGCCGACTAAGGTCTGTCTAGTCAAGGCTATGGTTTTTCCT
>SJYV01056079.1:11153-23572 GCA_006410875.1 Neotragus pygmaeus
TCCTCCCTCCCTCCCTATCCCATCCCTCTGCATTGTCCCAGTGCACCAACTTTGAGCGCCCTGTTTCAAGGATTGAACTTGGACTGGTGATCTATTTCACATATGGCAATAGACATGTTTCAGTGTTGTTCTCTGAAGTCATCCCACCTTCACCTTCTCCTACAGAGTCCAAAACTCTATTCTTTATATCTGTGTCTCTTTTGCTGTCTCGCATACAAGGTTATCATTACCATCTTTCTAAATTCCACATATATATATATATGTGTTAGTGTACTGTATTGGTGTTTTTCTTTATAACTTACTTCACTCCATACAATAGGCTCCAATAACATTCACCTCATTAAAACTGACTCAAATACGTTCTTTTTAGTAGCTGATAATATTCCATTGTGCATATGTACTGCAGCTTTCTTATCCATTCATCTGCTGATGGACATCTAGGTTACTTCCATGTCCTGGCTACTATAAACAGTGCTGTGATGAACACTGGGGTACACATGTCTCTTTCAATTCTGGTTTCCTCCATGTGTATGNAGCTGAAACTCCAATACTTTGGCTACCTGATGCGAAGAGTTGACTCATTTGAAAAGACCCTGATGCTGGAAAAGATGGAAGGCAGGAGGAGAAGGGGATGACAGAGGATGGAATGGTAGGATGGCATCACCAATGCAATGGACATGAGTTTGGGTGCGCTCCAGGATTTGATGATGGACAGGGAGGTCTGGTGTGCTGTAGTTCATGGGGTCACGAAGAGTCAGACCCAACTGAGCAACTGAACTGAACTGAACTGCACTTGAACTGTACTCTCCTAAGCAAATAGGGGCTACTGTATTAATGCAGTGTGAAATTCCTTTAGAATTTTGCCTATATCAATTCATGATATGAAATTGAAGATAGTTGATTAACTCAGTTGGCTACTATGGGCAAAAAATGCCTAGCACCATACAATATTTCTCTTTCTCTGTTTGACTTCACTCACTGTGATAGTCTCTAGGTCCATCCATGTAGCTGCAAATGGCATTATTTCACCCTTTTTAACACCTGCATAATATTCCATTGTATATATGTACCACATCTTCTTTATCCAGTCTTCTGCTGATGGACATTTAGATTGCATTCCTGTCTTGGCTGTTGTAAACAACACTACAGTGAACATTGAGGTGCGTGTGCCAGCTGAACTTATTTACAAAAGAGAAAAAAACTCACAGATTTAGAGCACAAATTTATGATTATTGGGGAGGAAGATGGGGTGATGAATAGTTACTAAGTTTGGGATTGACATATACACACTGCTATATTTAAAATGGATAACCAACAGGGACCTACTATATATCACAGGAAACTGTGCTCAATATTCTGTAATAACCTAATTGGAAAAGAATTTTTAAAAGAATAGATACACACACATGTATAACGGAATCACTGTGTTGTACACCTGAAGCTAACAAAACATTGTTAATCAATTATACTCCAGTATAAAATAAAAAGTTTTAAAAAGTGCTCAACACAAAATTGTTTGAAAATATTAATTCAACCAATGTGAACATTTAACAGGTGAGATAAAAACAGGTCATTTTTCTGATTTGCTAGAACTTAGTGGCTACATTGTATTATAAGATGTCTTTATGGGAATGATGTCATGTTTGCCTGCCTACAACTAAGGACCACATGCTGTTTCACTTCAAACTCTTACTATCTTCTGTAGTGTTGGAGAAGACTCTCGAGAGTCCCTTGGACTGCAAGGAGATCCAACCAGTCCATTCTAAAGGAGATCNGAATGGTCAGTAATTCTTAGTTATCATCTTATATGAGGTCTCCTCTGTTACACCTTACAGGGCACAAGATCCTCAAAAGCATCCTACTTACCTGCTAGTCTAGTTTCTGAGACCTCAAATAAAGGGCGCGTGGATGACGCACATTACGACAACAGAAGTGCGTTCTGGTTTTTCCTCCAGTTATCTGACAGCCACAAATGAAGTCACAAATCATAAAGACCGCAGAGACACACAAGTGACCATCTCTACACTTTATACAGGTGAGCAATTTCTCTCACAAAGGTGAAATGAGACTTTCTAGTTTCAAGGAGCTTCCAGTACACAGTAGGGAAATAGACACAAAGCAACCAACGACTCTTCACCCTCTGAACCTCTAGGAGATGGATTGTGATTTCATTCTGTTGAGTATTGCCAAGGGGTTATAGATTAATTTTTTTAAGGAACAGGAAATAAAGTCAGTTCTATAGCATGCATGTGTATGCAGCCTAATGCAATAAGTAAACTTTGCAGGTATTGAAAATGACAGGAGAGGAAAGACAAGGAAATGTAGTATTTTAAAAGTAGGAAAAAAACCAAGGAATTAAATATTTCCCCTTGGTTGCTAGGTGTTCTCTCTGTTACTATTCTGGAGCTGAAAACACCAAGCAAAGAAACTGCAGACTATAAAACGCTACACAGATAGCAGGATTGGGAGCTGTCCAGCTCTCTCTCTGTTCCCACCAAATCCCATACAGTTCCCAGAGCTGAGATTTCCTCTAAATCCAGAATTTGGCCATGTGTCTCCATGGAGAACCTGAGGTTCAATTCCAGGAATGAAGTTTGGCCTTCTTCCTAGTGCATTAACAAGACTCTAGAAAGAACTAGACTGTCAGCAAGACAAACTCAAGGAAAGAGCAGCATGGTCACGGTATCTTCCAGAAAAGCCAAGTCGTCCTGGAAACGGTATTTTTGAATCTGAAACAAAGCCAAAAATGTAATGAAATAACAGAAGACCCAAGGGAAAAAACCAAAAGGTCAGGAATACAAAATGATTTGAAACCCTACATTTTCACTAAGTGCATATTTACGTCACATAAAAAAAAGAAAAACCTGGAAAGAAAGAACATATGGTTTAACATGTTTCAGTTTCCAGTTTGTCTAAAAAAACAGGCTTTTGTGTGACCTCTGATTAGCTGAATGGTGAATCTCAGCCAAATGACAGATTCTGTTTAATGTTTGTCTCAGCAAAGCAACTGACCCTTCTCAAAAGTATCTTTTCAGATAAGAAACTTGAACGTTCCCGGCCTCTTGTTCATCTTTGAAATACCACGTCACCCTTCACTCCCTTTCGTCTTGGATTATTTTAAGCAAATTAAATTTCTAATGTGTTTCCACCAGAGGGCAGTAAATAAAAAACAAACAACAACCTATTCATTGAACACGTCTTCTAAATATGTGGATGGAAACAAAATTTTATTTTCCTGTTAATGTACATGATAGGCTCAGAGATGATCAGTGCTGAAAATGACTATTTGATGGCTCCTGGCCTTCTCTTTAGCATCCTTATTCTGTCACTGAGAGCATGACCTGTAAACACATCCCAGGATGAACTAGGAAGGCTATTTTAAGAAAATGAAAGAAACCTTCCTTCACCTTCAAAAGCGCCCATTCTGTCCATTCGCCCAGGGTCTGCTTAGGTCTGCAATCCCACCCTTGTGGGCTGAGGGGCTTGGTGGGCACCAGAGGCTGTGTGTCATCAATGTAGGGAGAGAGCGGCAAGAAGCTGCAGGAGGACCCTAACAGGAGCTGTGATCGCTCGGCAACCATCTGCCTGGAAAAGGAAGGAGAGGGATGCCATCCAGTGGTCAGCCAGCTGCCTTGCCGTCTGTGTGATCCACAGCATCCTCAAATTTGTCACCGGAAGCCCCAGAATACAATTTTCAGGCTCTGAATCTGGAAGGTAACTGGGACCTAAAGATATCATTATTCTGATCTGAGCACATCTCAACTACACAGCCTACTTGTCTCAACTGGCAAACAAGGAGAATGGAAGTATCCTCACACAANTTTGGCCACCTCATGTGAAGAGTTGACTCATTGGAAAAGACTCTGATGCTGGGAGGGATTGGGGGCAGGAGGAGAAGGGGACGACAGAGGATGAGATGGCTGGATGGCATCACTGATTCGATGGCCATGAGTCTGAGTGAACTCCGGAAGTTGGTGATAGACAGGGAGGCCTGGCGTGCTGCAATTCATGGGGTCGCAAAGAGTCGGACACGACTGAATGACTGAACTGAATTGAACTACAGTCAGGACTCCTGACAGGTATTAATATCTTCTGGAATTTGTCTTCTATGAGTCGGAGATTGTGCTGTAAGATTTTTTTTTTCAATTATTCTATATGTTATTAAGTTATCTATTAAGGGATATAATTATTCACACAAAAATGAATTCACTTCACAGTAGCTTTAAATGTACTTTATAATATGTGATGTATTTTTAATTAGAGGTCATCTGTAAAAACTTAGTTTATTAATGTATTAGCCTTTTATAGATGAAAATTGACTCCAAATTTGCAATCAACAAGCCTAGAATCCTCTTCAATATAGTATAATCTACTGTAAAAATATTTAACAAAAATTAAACATAGTTATTGGATAAGAACATTTATATCCCTATTTATCAGCTTTACAGTCCATTACTGGTGAGCAATTCATATTATTTTATAAAACAAAAAGACATATTAATTTGTTTCTATGATCTAAATATATAGTCAGAATCAAACTACTAGCAAATTTTTACTAGCAATTTTGTTATATGTCAGTTAATTAAAATAGTTGATATTGAATTTGATTATGTACATTTCCTGCATTTAACCATTATAATAAGAGAGCCTCCTCAAAAATAATATTTAAAATTCATCATGAAATTTGAAGATTTTTAAAAATTGCCAAATAAATTCTTTCATGCTTTGAAAGGCAGCGTGGCTCAGTGACTCACAGAGAGACTGAAATTTGAAATTCTAATCTCAGCTTTTAATTCACATACTGAGTGATGCTGGGCAAAGCACTTAACCTCACTGATCCTTCATCTGTAAAATTGGATTTGTGGAAACATGGCTGTAAAGAGCTGTAAATAAACATAAGTAGCTATTAGAGAATGAATTCCAACTTTGCTCCATAAAAATCAAAAGAATCCAATGCTATTGTTTAGTATGAAACATTCACCCTAAAGCAAGCAGTTAATACAAGTGCTATTAATCATGGACTCTTTGTCAGCCTTTGAAACTCTGACATAAAGCTGATGAAATAATAAAAACAACATTGATTAAAATCAGATCATAAAGATCAGGTTGAATTCAATATAAAGATAGAACATAAGTCTCAAAATATCAAGAATATTACAGTTCATATCTGTGATTATGCTTATTTATTGCTGTAAATATTATTTGATGCTTCTTGCGCTTAACTTGGTTGAGGCAGAATAAGTGTATATATCAAATAAGTGATATATTAGCAATATATACCAATATTAGGGAAGAATAAATTTTAATTTCTTTGCTTCCACGAAACAAGCTAATAAGGAAAATACAGATATTACAGATATTACCTTACTTATTACCTTACTCTTCCTGATGAGAGTTCCATGGCAGGCATGATAGGAGCTGGGGGAAAATGAGAGGTATGGTCCCAGGTACTTTTAAATAAAAAGCATGGCAGTACCCCCTGATCATAAGCTTCTTCCACTTATCTCAGGTGTTTATGTTTCTTGTGAATCCTGAATCTGAAATAGGTACTTTTTACTGAGTTTCAAAAACACGAATTAATTTTTCTGGAAGAAAAAATGACTATGTTTTCTTAGTGATTTAATCCATGACTTCAAACTGTAACTTCTTATTGATTATTACCATTAGTATGTAGCATTTTTTATTGGAGTATAAGTGCTTAACAATGTTGTTAATTTCTGCTGTACAACAAAGTGAATTAACTCTATGTATATATATATATATATATGTATACACACACACACACACACACACACACACACACACACACACACATATATATATATATCCCCTCTTTTTTGAACCTTTCTCCCACCCACTGCCCCATCCTGCCCCTCTAGCTCATCACAGAGCTTATGTATAGAATCTAGAAAAATGGTACAGATGAACCTATTTCCAGGGAAGGAGTAGAGACTCAGACATAGAGAACGGACACGTGGACATGGGGAGAGTGGAGGGGAGAGCAGGACAAATTGAGAGAGGAGGATTGAAGTATTTACATTATTCAGTTAAATAGACAACTACTGTGACTCAGCTATAAAGCACAGGAAGCTCAGTAGTGCTCAGAAACATTTTAATGAAGTCATATAACATATGAAACCACAGGATTTAGTTGCAAGAATATGCTACCAACTACCATCAGAATAAGAGTAGGAGTCTATCAGTGCCTTCTTTCTGTCTATATTCTTCCAACTTTTTTAGGCAAGATTTTGACATATATCAGAAAAAAAAAAAAAAAAACCTCTCTTCCCATAACTAACCATGCCAGAATTTATACTGGTAACAAATCTAGTATTTTCTTAGTCTGCAAATGACAAAATGCCTAACTCCATATTTGCCTACCATTTGTCACCATACTTGCCTTCATCTGCTCATTTGGGGAGGAATGGGTTTTAGCCACATAATTGCTGGGTATGAGCTAAGTAAGAGAGAGGTCATTCACTGATCAATAAAATATCATCATGACTCGAGCCTCTGGCATGGTTCAATTTCTCTACAGCCATCCCTGGATATAGAAACTGAAGATCCGACCAGTGGCTTGAGCATTCACCTATCACAACTGAAGACAGCCAGCAGTTCATCAAAAGCATGTTAACTCAAAGAGTATTTAAATTCTCTTTGTTAAATTTGCCTTTAATTGTAGGTAATATAAAATTATTCACCAAACCAATAATACCAAATGAGCTTATTTCCCCAATGTTTGAAAAACAAACTACAACTGCTACAACATAAAATCATCAAAAACAAAATATATTTCATCTCAAATTCTGTTTGAGAAAGTAGTAAAACATAATTTTTGACATAGCAGATTCTTCTTTTTTATTGTGTGTTTGATTACAAAATTGTCTTTATATTACTAATATTTTATATCTTATGTGCTTAGCTTTATAGTTATTGAACTTCTATGTATTATTCTTCCATAGATTTTCTTACTTTATACTTAGTTAAGCATATTTTCTGACATTAAACAAAACGGTAACTGAAAATGCAATAAACATATAGCTTACTGACAGGTGATAATAAATTTAAAAATTCCCTCTTCTGAAATTATAAAGATAATACTGATATACTTCTATTTTAAAATCACTTTAAATTCTGTAATAACATAGCTTGTCTGATATACTTGTGAACTTGCTAAGGAAGAAATGAGCATAAACTTGACATCATCAAAACAATTGTTTCCTTGATATTAATTGCACATTTGTGTATTTTCTTTCAAAAATAGCTTGCAATTTGATGTCTTTGTGGATAATAGGTTAATTACAACATTATTCTAATGAATTATTTAAAGCAAACTATAAAATCAAGAAACACTATTGTATGCTTATTAGAAATGTAGGAAGAGGCAGGGCTTCAGGATTGCACAGAAGTAGGTGAAAATTTCAGCCCCTCCCTATTTCCTTATCAGTAAAGTAAAATATATTGTTTAGTCATCAGGGTGTTCATGGAAAATAGAGATAAAAACATAAATTTTCTACCTCAGAATTGATGAGGAGTCAACTCATTGGAAAAGACTCTGATGCTGGGAAAGAGTGAGGGCAGGAGTATAAGGGGGCAACAGAGGATGAGATGGTTGGATGGCATCACTGACTCAATGGACATAAGTTTGAGCAAACTCAGAGAGATAGTGAAGGACAGGAAAACCTGGCATGCTGCAGACCATGGGGTCACAGAGTCAGACATGACTGAGCTACTGAACAACAGCAACAAACCCCAGATCTAGCTATAGAGGGCATTGAACAGATATCAACTCAGGTTCTTAGAGTTATAGCTTAACTAGATGTCATGACTGACGTGACTTAGCAGCAGCAGCAGATGCTCATTTAATGAGTTTTGCTTGTGTTTCTGAGTGAGCTGCTGAGGCAGAAGAGGAAGTATGTACATGGCAGATTTGTTCTCTCAGTGTTTCTGGGGAGTCTAGACAATGGTATTTGTTAACTAAGCTTTGAGAGAATATGGGATAAATATCCATTCCTAAGAACACCCTGGGTGTTACCATTTTCCCACCATATGGAGAAAGTCTTTAGTGAAAGAGAATGAAGCCACCCTGCAGAGAGAAGCAGATGCTTCTGTTTGTGTGTGTGTGTGTGTGTGTGTGTGTGAAGGAGAAAACATAATCATCCTGTGTTTCTGAGTCACTTTCATATTTGTTTCTGCTCTTCCAGTTTAATAATTTTTGAGGTGAAGAGGTGAGGTGAAGTCGCTCAGTCGTGTACGACTCTTTGCGACCCCATAGATTGTAGCCTACCAGGCTCCTCCATCCATGGGATTTTCCAAGCAAGAATACTGGAGTGGGTTGCCATTTCCTTCTCCAGAGGATCTTCCCAATCCAGGGATCGAACCCAGGTCTCTCACATTGTAGGTAGACGCTTTACTGTCTGAGCCACCAGGGAAGCCAAATCTCTTACTTATAACTTGTGAGCCAACGAAAGCCTCCACTTTTAACCTAAGTATGGAAGTTGGGTTTCTGCCACTTGCAAAGAAAAAGAAACAATTATTTCCATTATGCCTATGACATATGAACCTTAAGAAAATCTACATTTAAGTACCAAAAAATTTTACTAGGTGTCTGAGACATAGAAAGTCACGACCATTTGAATTTTCATATTCTGCTCCTATAAATTGGGAACCATTGTATCTGTCTTATAGTACCATGCTTTGTCAAAATTATGCATTTTATTGTGATGATTTCTACTAATAGCAATTGTTAATCACTTTTTCTCTATGTATTCATATGCATATGGCCAGGAAACTATTGCTTTTATGTGGGGGGAAAAGACATCAACTACTGAGTTAACAAAGCCAAACCCACTGAACTAATTTAAGATTATGACTCAGAACTAACTTCCTGGGTTCTAACTGTGGCTTCACTGTGCTATTATGAGATCATACGTAACTAATTCAACCTTTCTGTTTTCTCATAGATGATGAAAGCTGAATTTGATCTCTCCATTGATGTAAAATGTCTCTTAAATTAGTTTGTTTATATTTATTATTTCTCTTCACTGAATGTCAATTACCAAGTTCAAGAGTATCTAATTTACTTGTAATTATTTCTCATTAAAATAATATAATGTTTTCTTCAGATTTATCAAGTTTTTTTTTTCTTTTTCTCCTTTCATATCCTTGACTTTTCTTATTGGAAAAAAAAATTTAAAAACTTGTTAGCAGTTCAAGATAAATGTATATTATTTTAAAAGGGGCTTCCCTGGTAGCTCAGAGGTTAAAGCATCTGCCTGCAATGAGGGAGACCAGGGTTCGAGCCCTGAGTTGGGAAGATCCCCTGGAAAAGGAAATGGCAACCCACTCCGGTACTCTTGCACTTAGGTATTTCTATTGTCTCTCAAAATAAGTATGAGATATTTGCAGCCTTGCTTTCTTAAGTTAGCCATGCAATTGGTTGTTACCAGGTAATTAATAAGAACCTATTCTATTTAAGGGATCAAAAAAAGAGATAGATACATATTTGACAACTTGCATTTTCCAGTTCAGCTACTAATTTTTAAAACAAGGAAGTGGAAATCTCAGCATTTCTTTGAGAATAAATGTCACTTTGTGATATCTACACAATGTGTACATGATATATATAGGCATTCACAGTACCAAAAATGAAAGACAAGGTGACGTAGGCATGATACTACCTCACTGTCATGTACTTACTTAGGAATGAAGATTTTATGATAATATGGCTAGTCTGGGGACTGGCGTTGGTACTGGGAAAAGAAAACGCACCCTGACACCAAACCCAGATGATTTTGTATTTTGTAACTTCTAAAATATAGGCATTATCATTTCACTTACTTGACATGAGTTTCCTAAGCTTTAATCCAAGAAGTTTGGCATAAATTATTTTTAGTATCCTAGTTTCAGATATTTTGATTACATTACAGAAGACTTACATGCTTCCAAATATCAAATCGAACAAAATAGATGTAGTACATAACTTTTCAGAGCAATATACAATGTTTCAATTAATATTTATAATGTATTAATAATATTAACAAGTAATTGAAAACCTGCAAATTATTTAAATATGTGATAAATTGTTCAACAACCTAATTTTCGTGAGCTAATACATATGAGTTTTTTCTTACATCACATAGGAAACAATAAACATTTACAATTTTATGGATGCAGACAAATTCTCTATCATATATTTGCTGATAGCAGATTAATCAATATAGAATTGCTTAAGAAACATATTACTCAATATTGTTTATACACTAGAATTACAATTCTAGGAATTTATCTTAAGGAAAATTCAGATTTCTTACAAAATTTACAGACAAAGATATTCTTTGAAGAATCATTGTGACATAAAGACAGAACCGTACAAAAGTATAAACTGAAAGAAATGTTTTCTCCCCAACACATCCCACTTTAGAGGCTAGTGTTTCTTTCATTATTTGCCTTTAACTTTAGAAATTATCTATCTGCCACTTTTCTTAAGCATATTTTCTATTCTTACAAAAAATCATATCACATATTCTGTACTTCAATTTTATGTATATGTATACAGTGAAATTTATTTTGAGTCCTGATGGCTTTGTAAACTCTCACCATTGATTTAACAACTCCCAGTGGTTCCCTATGACTGACATTTTGAAGTTTCCAGTTTCAGAATGTTATAAGCAATGCTTCAATTACTTTTGAAAAGGATATACAACAAGAAACTGCTTTCAAATACTTGTTATGTATTATACATCACAGTGAAGAAAAATCACAATCAATAAATTTGTATTATTAGACACTTGAAATGTTTTTTCTATTTTTATTCTGAAACTCACCTGAAAAATGATACAATATCATTTTGCTTAAAAGAAGATAAAAATTGACTTTTAATGAGATTACCTTAAAGACTGATGGGTGCGAAAGGTGCCTTGCATTTCAGCTATAAATAATCTAACACCCATAAATAAAATGAAACTAAAAACCCACATGTTATAAGAACTATTATGTCAAAATTCCAATGATTTCAGTTCAGTTCAGTCGATCAGTCCTATCTGATCATTTGTGACCCCATGAACTGCAGCACGCCAGGCCTCCCTGTCCATAACCAACTTCCAGAGTTTACCCAAATTCATGTCCATTGAGTCAGTGATGCCATCCAACCAACTCATCCTCTGGCGTCCCCTTCTCCTCCTGCCCTCAATCTTTCCCACCATCAGAGTCTTTTCAAATGAGTCAGCTCTCCAGTGATTTACTCAAGATTAATTTTTCAGATAAAATAAAAATTTAAAGATTTATAATTTAAAAATGTATCTTTTATAGAGATGTTCTCCATATTGGAGCCAAACTGGAATTAAGGCATGTTTGTAACAATAATTTTTTATGCACAGCATTAGAATTTAAGCACATTTTACATTCCTTTAATTCCCCTGAAGAGCAAGAGTTTTTACACATAGCAAGTGAAAAACTAGTTTTCCTTATTTTATCTCCATACTAAATGATTTTTACTCAAAGATGGGCTTAAGGACATTGAAAATGTCATGAAATAGTGACAAACTGCAATATGTTTCTCTTGGATATCAAAGAGCTATTGGCTGGCTTAGGAAACATTTTTTTTTTTAAACTTTGATTCTGTATTAACACAAACCTTATTATCCTCACAAACAACTCTTCATTAAGTTGTGATATTTCTACATGCTAAGGAAACAATAATTTGTTTGATTATGTACAGATCTTTTTAAGTTCACCTTTGTCTATTTTTAGTAGTTGAGAAGGCGCTATGAAACTTCAATCAGAGCTCCTGCTATTACTTGTGGACAAATGATTGGTAGCTTTCCTTATTTCAATGACAAACTAAAACTAGTAAAAATATGTTAACAAAAAATCTTACATAAACTAAGATGATCATGCATCTATAAAACAGCACAGTTCCTGACCCAACAAAATACTCAATAGTTATTATAATTAATTTTTTAAAAGTATTATATTGTTGAATCTACATTCTAAATATATTATAAATGTAAGCAAATCATTCACAAGCTTTGTGATTTAATTACTATTAGTTTTGAATTATGTGTAATATACAATCAAACAAAACACATTAATTTACTGTGACACCTCACAGTTCAGTTCAGTTCAGTCGCTTAGTCATGTCCGACTCTTTGCAACCCCATGAATCGCAGCATGCCAGGCCTCCCTGTCCATCACCAAATCCCGGAGTTTAGTCAGACTCATGTCCATGGAGTCAGTGATGCCATCCACCGATCTCATCCTCTGTTGTCCGCTTCTCCTCCTTCCCCCAATCCCTCCCAGCATCAGAGTCTTTTCCAATGAGTCAACTCTTCGCATTAGGTGGCCAAAGTACTGGAGTTTCAGCTTTAGCATCTTTCCTTACAAAAAAATCTCAAGGTTGATCTCATTCAGAATGGACT
>SJYV01056079.1:23672-90434 GCA_006410875.1 Neotragus pygmaeus
AGTCCATCCTAAAGGAGATCAATTATGGGTGTTCATTGGAAGGACTGATTTTGAAGCTGAAACTTCAATACTTTGGCCACCTAATGTGAAGAGCTGACTCATTTGAAAAGACCCTGATGCTGGGAAAGATTTAGGGCAGGAGAAAAAGGGGACTACAGAGGATGAGAAAGTTGGATGGCATCACCGACTCAATGGACATGGGTTTAGGTGGACTCCAGGAGTTGGTGATAGACAGAGTGACCTGGCGTGCTGTGGTCCATGAGGTCGCAAAGCGTCAGACATGACTGAGCGACTAAACTGAACTGAACTGAGCACCATAGGTTAATTTGCCTGAAGAAACCAGTACTTTACTTTTTCCTGTATTCATATTCTTATCTGGTAATTTCTCAGCACTCTTCCATTCTAACTTTGGCTTGGCTATGCGATGGTAGCAAAAATTATTTAAACAGAGACTTGAAATGCACTTGTTTGATTGGATTTGCTTTTGTTTTTGCTCTCAACCATCAACACAAAAACTTCCACCAGGTAAAATGATAGAGAATGAAAGGCACATGAGAAAGCATATGACCTCTCAGTGTCCCTAGATGAGGCCATCTATTTCACTGATGCCTGGTCTTGTTTGTTTCTTCCTTTCTTCTATTTTAATTCCTCACCTTTTTTAAAGGTTCTTGAAGTAGATACATAGATCACTGTTTTTCAGACATTCTTCTTCACTAATGTGTACTCTTTGGGAATACATCTTCTAAACACTGTTGAGGAGCATCTTTCAAGGACTGATGTATTATAACTTAATGTTAATTAACTTGAAATGGTTTTTCATTTCCCTTGTGATGTTTTTCTTTACTCATAAGCTATTTGGAAGTATATTCCTTAATTTTCTGTCAGTTTGGTTTTTCTGTTGTCATTTTGTTACTTATTTATTCTCATTATACTCTACCCCAGAAAATTCTAGGGATGATTTAAATTTAATAGAATTGAGATGAAGTTTATTTTATGCCATTTTTAATAGTTTTGCATTATGTGTCTGAAAAGATCTTATTGTTTACCACTGTTTAATGTGATGTTTTATGATTTTTAGTAGATTGTTTTATTAAGTTGTGTTTTTCACAAAATCTATTTCCTTTTTTCCCTGTTTGTCATTTATGGGGTGAAGTATATCCATATTTCTTCCTATGATATGGATCTTTTTATTTCACTTTCATATCAATATATTTTTTCCTTTATTTTGAATGTATAGTATTTTATGCTAACATGTTTATTATTTCAGTAAACTGACCCTGCATGCTAAATCACTTCAGCTGTGTCCAACTTTTTGTGACCCTCTGGACTGTAGCCCACCAGGCTCCACTCTTCAGGCAAGAATACTGAGGTGGGTTGTCGTTCCCTCCTCCAGGGGATCTTCCCAACCCAAGGATCAAACCTGTGTCTCTTGTGTCTCTTTCATTGGCAGGCAAGTTCTTTACCACTAGTGCCACCAGAAAAGTCCCACAAATTGATCTTAGTACCTTAATAGAGCAAAAGTCCTCTATTTGTCTGTATTAACTATTTTTTGCTAGTGACTCTATAACTAGCATAGTTATACCATATGGGCTTGTTTTATCTACATATTCTATATTTTTGAATAAATTTTGTATCTACTATACTCAACTTTTTAAATTGGGGGATTTAATTTTGAAGAAATCATAAGCCTATGATGAAATGCCACAGCTCTGAACCCAAGAATCAAGAAGGCTTGTCTTATTTCCCAGTGAAATGAGTGAACATTATATATGTTGTTTTCAGATAGAACAATAAAATTACTACTTGAGATTACTGTCGAACTCCCTTTATTCTGGCAAACCAATCATGGAAGTATGGAGTTAGTTTCCATAAACCTTGATTCTTAGGTGAGGGTGACATAGAGAAGAATATCAACTCCAACAATCCATAACAGACAGGTACCATGAACAGGAAATGAATGTTTGATCTTTTAAACCTCTGAAATTTTGACCAATTTCATCATAGTCTGCCTTTAGTAATATAAGAAGTTTTAAGTTATAGATTCAATTACAGAATTATTTAAATTTTCTACTTTATCTTATGACATTTTTTGTCATTTTATTTTTCTAAGATCTCTCATTTTTAAAAGAATTAACAAATTATTTGCCACATACTATCATGATCTTTGTAGTATTATCTCTTGTGGTTTAGGCACTTCATCATGTCCAACTCTTCTGCAGCCTCATGCACTGTAGCCCATCAGACTCTTCTGTCCATGGGATTTCCCAGGGAGAATATTGGGGTGGGTTGTCATTTCCTTCTCCAGGGGATCTTCCTGAACCAGGGATAAAATCTGCATCTCCTGCATCAGCAGGCAGATTCTTTATCATTGAGTTACCAGAGAAGCCCGATATTATCTGTAGTGATGACATTTTTTGTGTTTATAACAATGTTTTTGTGCTTTCTCCTTATTTCTAGTTGATCAGTCTTGGAAATATCAATCTTACAAGGTATTTTCTTGGTTAATTTTCTCTGTTAAGTGTGATATATACAAAAATTTCTGCTTTTATTGACACATTTAATATTTACTTACATCTGCATTCTCTGGGTTTAGATTTCTTCTTTGACAACTTCTTAAAATAACTCATTGATTCTACAGCCTTTCTCTTTTTCTAATATATGACTTTATATTGTTATTTTTTCTTTGAAGATGGTCTTATCTGTGTCCTGGATACAAATATGCTAATTATGTTTCAGTTCAATATATTTTTTACTTTCAAAGTAATTTTTCTTTATGATACATATACCTTAATTTCTAAACATAAAGGTGTTTTTATTCTTGGTGTTGTTTTTTTTTTCTAGATTTCACTGTGGTCAGAGAAAATATGACAAATAATTTCAATCCTTTGAGAGCTGAAGTCTCTCATGAGAAATCAGAGCTCAGAGTATGCTCTCCTAGGACTCTTTGCCTAAATTTGCATCACTTGTGAGTCTAAAGTATCCTCAATGGAGAATTTGATTTAAAGTGATTATGTGTTGCTACTGCCCCTTCATGTCAGACAGGAGTAGATGTGGATCCCATCTGGACATGAAGTATTCCCAAAGAAAACATTTCAAAGAAAATGAGCAGACAATAGGCAGGCTAAAAAATTGTTTGAGGAAACTAGGTACTTGGAGTTTAGAAACAACAACAAAAATAATAAAAAGCAGGAACACACTTTCTAAAATGTCACTCATTATCATTTTCTGACATTGAATATTAATAAGTGTGCTGATGCATTAAAACAATGAACAAGACTTTAAAAAAAGAATTAAAAAGAATATAAATGTCAGATCTTTTAAAAATTTAGAAAAACCATGGTTGAACAAAATTTTATAAACTGTAACAATACGTTTATTCATAATCTAGTTGAGGCAGACAGAAAAATAAAAGGAGAAGTTGGAAGATAAGGAGAATTGGGTGGGAAGTTCTAAAATACACCTATTTACATCTAGAGAGATGAACTAGAATAGAGAAGGAGCAACATATGAGGAGTTAATAAAAGCAATAATGACCAAATCTAATATGGGAAAAATAACCTCAGAAAATATATTGGACAATATAAACAAAAGTTGATTAGAATTTTTCTTTTTTTTTTTTTTAATCATCCATTGTGGTTTACTTTTGAAACTCATGACACATGCACATTTATAAACTTTATTTTTTTTTTCTCATTTGAGGTAAATATCTAAATATAACTTTGCTTTTTTTAATTTTTTTATTAAATTTATTTATTTCATATTGATAATAAAGAATGTATATAAAATAAACAAAATTCTGCTAAAAACTTAGAATATATTACATTTGAACAAGATAGCAGAGAAAACCCAGTTAATTAAACACAGAGGGAAGACATGAGAAGCTCTCAGGAAATGATTAACCATCAAGAAATTTAAAATTTAAAAAGTCCCACAAGAAAGTATCTGAACTAGATTAAATTACTAGTGTTCTCCAACAAATTATCTATCAGGTCTTCCTAATACTATTTTTAAATAAAGAAAAAACCTCCAGCTCCTTAGAATCAGACAATCTCAATGACACAAGTGAGTGTAGACCCTTAAATGATAAATCTACTACCAAATCAAACTTGAAATAATTTAGAAGTATAATAATAGCAACTTCCTTAACTTAGTAGTGATCACAATATGCAAAATCCTAAAGCAAATAACATAATTATTGGTGAAACTAGATGACTCCCTTTTGAAATCAAGTAAGAAAGTGTATCCTCTTATTCTACTATTTAATAACATGGTCCTGACATACCTGATAGATTCAACAAATGAAAAGATAAAAGATATACTTATTGTAACTAAGGAAACTAAATGATCATTAGTTAAAAATAAAATATAATAATAAACAATGTGGAGAAAAACAAAGAAAATATTGAAGGGTTTGAACTTATACAAGTTTGTCAACTACATCAGTTGTAACTATATAGATAATATAATAAACATAAGGTATGATTCACATGTTAACAAAAGCTAACAAATGTAGAGACATGAACTAAAATCATGTAAGTCCACACAGAATTTTAAAGACATTAAAAGACAAAGTAACTTATCTAACTTAAAAGAGTAATATTCTATACTCTTTGATAGGATATTTTACAATTACAAACATGTAAGTTATCCTCAGCTTAGCCATTACATTATTTATTTTATGAGTCCATTTGCACACCTTTAGTTCAGTTCAGTCACTCAGTCGTGTCCGACTCTGCGACCCCATGGATCGCACCATGCCAGGCCTTCCTATCCATCAACAACTCCTGGAGTTTACTCAAACTCAAACTTAAACTCCTGGAGTTTACTCAAACTCCATTGAGTCGGTGATGCCATCCAGCCATCTCATCTTCTGTCATCCCCTTCTCCTCCTGTTCCCAACCACTCCCAGCATCAGAGTCTTTTCCAATGAGTCAACTCTTCCCATGAGGTGGCCAAAGCTTTAGAGTTTCAGCTGCAGTATCATTCCTTCCAAAGAACACCCAAGACTGATTTCCTTTAGAATGGACTTAGAATGGTGAAAAAAAAAAAAAAAAAGACTTCCAAGACGGAACATTGCTGAGGACATAGAACAAATGAAATTTTCATAAACTCTTAACCAGTTATAATGTATTTTACCTTATAACCCAGAAATGTTATTCCTATTTTCTAACCAAGAAAATACTTGAACAGGAATATTTTTAATATTATTTTTCCATAAAAACTCCAAACTGGAATCATCCAAATATTCTTAAGAAAAAACTGAATAAACAAATGTTTGTGTACTTATGTCATAAATTACTATTCTGCTTTAGAAAGGCACACACTGTTGATAAGAATATGACATGAATGAATCTCAACAACTGTATGTAGACAAAAGTACATAGTTCTTTATATGAAATATTTAGATACGTAAAATAATAAATGTTAGACATAAGAACAGTTGCTGTCTCTTTGCCTTGGGAGGGGCTGGCTGGCTTACAAAAACTGACTGAGAAAGAACATACGAGTGTTTTGTATTGACATATTCTATATTTTGATAGGGCAATGCTTACAAGTGTGTAGTGGCTCAGATGGTAAAGAATATATCTGCAATGTGGAAGACCTGAGTTCAATCCTTGGGAAAATCCCCTGGAGGAGGGCATGGCAACTCACTCCAGTTTACTTGCCTGGAGAATCCCATGGACAGAAGAGCCTGTCAAGCTGTGGGGTTGTTCATGGGGTGGCAAAAAATCGAATACAAATGAGCGACTGAGCACATGCATTTGTCAAAAGTCACTGAATAACACATTTAAGGGTTTCCATTCTACTCTACTTAAATTACACCCTAATTCAATAATACATTCATTTAAAATATGACAAGAACATAAACAAATAAAGATAATGTACATTAAATTCTGTAGAATGATTTGCTATGGACATTCTGTGGAAAGGAAACAGAAAATAGAAAAAATAATAAATGGAAAAAAGAAGTGAAAAATGAAGTTACAGGTTAGTAAGAAGGATGATAGTATGTTATTAAATGAATATGATTCTGAAACCTAAAATACCTGATGTCCAAAAAGAAAATGAAAAACAAAAATGTGTTTTTAGAAATTCATTGCTTCATGGATATTTTCATATATCTACAAAGCAAGGACTTTCTGACCAAAGTTATTGGCATTCTGTGTTAAAAGATGATTGACTGATAACCATGACCTAAAAGTTGGAAACAGTAAATTTCTTAGGAAAGATTAGCAGATTATTCATCTTTAGAGACATTTATGTACCTTTCAAAGGGTAGTAAACATAGGAAAATCTCAGAATATGGGGGTGGGTTGCCATTCCCTTCTTCAGTGGATCTTCCCAAAGGGATCAAACTTGGATCTCCTGCATTGCAGGCAAACAATTTACCATCTGAGCCACCAGGGAAGTCAATAGAATACACTGGGAATTCATAATTTTTAATTTGATTCAGTGATATAGATGTAAAATTGGTGTTAACAGTTTCTTTGAGAAAGCTGGTGTCTGAAAGTTTTATGCTATATGGAATTAAGAAAAAATACTTGATACATGAGATTCACTAATTATATGTCAGACAGGATTATAATTGACTTCAATCTTGGTAAGTTACTGGACTAATGTTTGGAAGATGTGCTTTCAATGGAGGCAAAAATGGGTGATATTTGTTCAAAAACTAGATGCTTTGAAGAGACAGATATAACTTGGATCTTACCTCTCATTGCAGTGTACTCCAAGAACTTAATATATAAAGTCAATCATCTTTTAACACATAATGCCAGTAATTTTGATCAGAAAGTCCTTGCTTTGTAGATTCTCCCTGATGTAAACTTGTCTACCTTCCTTGAAACAATGCATCATATTAGGTCTCTATTAACCATGTTCTTTGTCCTCAACTCTTCATCCCCACCTCTATTAATAGTTTCTTGTGGCGCTTCTTAATTAACTGGTGAAAATTCAGATGCTTAAAATAGCAGAAATTTATCCTCTCACAAGTTCTGACACCCAGAATTTCAGAATCAAGGTGTCAGCAGGGCTGCACTCCTTCTTGGGACTCTAGAAGAGAACTCTTCTTCACCTCCTCCAGCTTCTGGGGGCTGTTGGCATTTTATGGCTTCTTGGCTTGCAGTCCCACTACTCCACTCTCTGGCTTTATCTTTGCATTGACCTTTCTCTTTTTCTAAAAAGGTAAAATTTATAACGTCTGTGGGGCAGGATGTGAACATATCTTTTTTGGGGCCTCCATTCAAACCAGTGGCTTCCCAGGTGGCACAGTGGTAAAGAATCCACCTGCCAATGCAATAGATGCAAGAGACATGGATTCAATTCACGAGTTGGGAAGGTCCCCTGGAGAAGGGAATGGCAACCCAATCCAGTATTCTTTCCTGGAAAAAAAACCATAGACAGGGGAGCCTGGAGGGCTATAGTCCATGAGGTTGCAAAGACAAGACTAAGGGACTGAGCACACACACATTCAATCCAGTACACTCTCCTTCTTCCATGAGTTGCGTTCTCTACAAGGATGCAGGGAGCTAGATAAATTAGGACAATCTTAAAACAGAAAAGAAATGACTTTCTTTTTTCTGTTAACTCAGTATCAGTAGATGCACAATGAAGGATGTACCAATACGCTATCCCAAAATAGTGTTATATAATATACCACTGCCACTTCCAGTTAATCTGTGTCTTTTATGCATTCCCCTCCCCAATTTGCTGATCTTCCAGACTAGCAGGGCTATTCTAATTTAAGAGACAGAAAGTCAGTAGAGTCTGATTTTTTTTAATTAACTGTCAATTATTCACCATGAAAATTACTCCCAGATTCTTAAAAGACATTTTCCATCTCTCTAATTGTTGTCCTGTAAATTTTTATCTTTGATGTTTTCTTCACATGTGGTTTAGTAGGAAATTATGAGAAGCCACACTGGGAGATGTCAGCTAAAATCTACTCTAAATAAGGTATTTGAATCAAACTTCCACGATTAAGAGAATGGGTGATTTTTATTTACTATTGGTGCTCTCTTCTATATTGTTAGTAACTTTAGGTAATGAATGCATCATTGATGAATTCAGAATCAGTCAGTTCAGTCGCTCAGTTGTGTCCAACACTTTGTGACCCCAGCATACCAGGCTTCTCTGTCCCTCACTAACTCCTGGATAAGTAATAATTAACAATAGAATGTAAAATTTTAGCAGCTATTCAACATTAGTTTCCCTACTTTTCTAAAATTTTAAATGTAAAATTTAAATTATTCTACATTTTTCCCATAGCAGATTGTAAATATTCAATAAAGTGTTCTTATTTCATCAAACAATTCTCTTGAAAATCAAGTATTTTATCTAAACATAAATGCATCAACAATGCAATGGTTCAATTCAGTTATTGTTAAGCATATTTCTACCTTTAGGAACAGACTGTGTAATTTCTTTGCCATGAAGTACAATGCTTAGCAAAATAAAAGAGAACATATTTTTCTTTTCTTTTCTGATTCAAAAGTGTACACAGCTAATGTCTCTGGGTTTTGAATACATTCATCTATTTCTAATGCTTTCTCTAGGTCATAAAGTTGATTAAGATATATATCATACTATCAAAAGAAAGCATGCATATAGTCATACAGAATTCAACACTGCCCATCTTTAATGCTTTGATACCATTTTATATCTACATCTTTATTAATATTTTAGACATATCATATTGAAAATGCAACTGCGTATCCTAATATATCAAGTTTATGATCAGTCTAGCTCTATCAAGATGTTTCAGTGGTTGATGGCATTAGTTATTCATTCAGTATTTTCATACTGCCTAAGAATGGACTATTAAGTAAATAATATAGCTTTAAAAAATTATTTTTGTGCACATTTAGAGTGTAATCTGAAATCATTCTTTGAGACTATGCTTATTATAGTGCTCATTCCCACCATGGGAGTGTTTCTGAGAGCTATTATGCCACCATGAAAATACAAAGAGAATTTGACTCAAACTGCACATGAATAAATTAAACTGTCTGATTTATTTCCATAGGAGGAAAAAGAAAAAAAAAAACAGTTCAAGTTATAGTGTCTCACTCCATTAGGTAACACATGTCAACAAACCCTCAATACAGTGAGTCAATAAGGGGAAAAATGATATTTTACAAAATACATGGTTTCAGAGATCCTGAGAGCAGCTCCACATGCATAAGCAGATTCCTGAGGAAGTACAGAGAGGATCATAAATTTTATTTTTATTGTTCCCCATAGCACACATCACCACAGTTTGACATTCCCAATTCTGATGCCTCAACACCACTGTGTGTGAAGTCAAGTCTCTCTGATCATCAATGAGTCCCTGGGAGCAAGTTAGGTACTTTGAGTTTCTAATATTATATACTTCAAGAAATGAAACTCTAAGGTCGTGAAAGAGCCAATGTATCTCCAGGCAATCTCAACTTACTCCCCAAAGAGTCCCCAAAGACTGTTCTGGAAAAGTTTAGCTTAATATTAACCAAGTACCATGGACTATCTGAACTTTTGATATGTGTCATAAAGATTTCATTAAGGGATACTAACTGATTTTGCTATCACCAAACTTTAGCTAATGAAATAACTTTATGAATGCATGCTTTTCCAATTTTTTTTGCCCCTCTTCAGCTTCTCCCTAGGTGTCTCTCCTTTCTGTACTTCCAAGATGTCCATATCACTATACAAGGTTAATCAGGGTGTGCTTTTCTCAAAATCACACTACACGGGGTCTCTGAGAGCTAAAATCAGTCTGAGAAGCTTAGCATGAGACTGAATGTATTAATGTGCCAAAAACATATCTAAATTTTTTTGCCAATATGTGTGTTATTTTAAAAGTTTTATCAGTTCAGTTCCACTCAGTCATGTCTGACTCTAAGCAACCCCATGAACCACAGCACGCCAGCCCTTCTTGTCCATCACCAACTCCCAGTTTACTCAAACTCATGTTCGTTGAGTNAGTTTGGTTGTCTGGGGCCCTTGATTCTTTTTTTTTTTTTTTTTTTAATATGGACAATATTTTTTTCTCTTTCCAATGAAATATTAATTTAGCAAATAGTTGCATAAAACTATAATATTAAAGCAATGAACACATGCATTCAAAATTTTAAAAAATTAATTTATTGTCTTGATGTGCTACGTTTAGTAAATAATTTAAACTAGCTAGTTACCTTATATAGTCTATTCACCAGAATCTAGTAAGACAATGCAATCTTTTTTGTACATAAGTTAGTTTGATATTCAAATGTTTCCACTATATGATTTTTAAGCCATTTTAAATATATTTGCTTTAAGATTCTGAATTGTCTCATTTGTACTATTTTTGTGGGCCATCCTCTAAATTCATTATTATCCTAAGAAATTAAGTCATAGTCATTCCTTATCACTTTCCCATTTTAGATATTTATTTATTGAACATTTTCACGCACTTATGATAATGTATCAGAGAAGGCAATGGCAACCCACTCCAGTACTCTTGCCTGGAAAATCCAATGGATGAAGGAGCCTGATAGGCTGCAGTCCATGGGGTTGCGAAGTCGGGCATGACTGAACAACTTCACTTTCACTTTTCACTTTCATGCATTGGAGAAGGAAGTGGCAACCCACTCCACTACTCTTGCCTGGAAAATCCCAGAGATGGAGGAGCATGGTGGGCTGCCGTCTATGGGGTCACACAGAGTTGGACATGACTGAAGCAACTTAGCAGTAGTAGTAGCATGATAATGTATAATATTCAGACAAGAGAACAGAGAAGCCCACAATATATGTCTTCAAAAATATTTTCCTAGTTAGGAATCGATGTAGACAACTTTTAAAATTTTTATTGAATTCATTACAATATTGCTTCTGTTTTACATTTTGGTGGGATCTCAATTCCCTCACCAGGGATTGAACCTGCACCCTCTGCATTGGAACGCAAAGTCTTAAATGCTGGACCTCCAGATAAGTCCCAATCCTTATTTCTTGAGTTTTTATCTTCATTTAGTTCTTTGTAGTCCTTTGCCTTTTCATCTCATGATATCAAAAGCTGAACATTTTACTTTTAGTCTTTGATACCTCTCATTTCCCTCATTCGTCTAATGTATGTTTGTTTGTTTGTTTTTGTTAAGGGGGTCCATTCAAAAAAACTGCATGTTTTTTTATCTTCTCGGGTCTTTTTACCTCACATGGTAGTTCATTACATAGAAACCATAAAACTTTAATTTTTCATATGAAATTATATTTTATATAACACATTATGCTAAAAATTTTTAATTCATTAACCTGTAAATCTCATCCATCTCACTTTGATTTCTTTTTTGGGGGGTTACATGATTTTCAATATTTTATAAAGACTTTTCTAGGTTCTGCCTTTCTACAAAATTGAAACATTTTTAAAGTTTTTTTTTTTTTTCAATTTAAGTAGGTTGCTTACTCAAATAGTCAAGAACAACAACACCACAAAATACATAGAATACACTGTTGACTGTTTTCCTCTCATCTCTGTTCCTTATTCACGCATTTCTAATTTCAACCATTTGCTGGAGATATAAGAATCACTGCTTCCTTGTANTTTTTTTTTTTTTCAATTTAAGTAGGTTGCTTACTCAAATAGTCAAGAACAACAACACCACAAAATACATAGAATACACTGTTGACTGTTTTCCTCTCATCTCTGTTCCTTATTCACGCATTTCTAATTTCAACCATTTGCTGGAGATATAAGAATCACTGCTTCCTTGTCTGTGGTTCCTTTTTCTTTAAGAACAGGCATATAAATATAAGTAGAAATCCACATTGCCCCCAATTTATACAGAATTATTGTATTATATACACTGGACTGCATTTTTTCACTTGTCATATATCTCTGAAGTCTTTTCATATCAGAACATAAAAAGCTGTCTTGTTGTTTTGACAGCTTTAAAGTATTCCATTAAAGGGTGCTCCTTCATTTGATTAAGCAGCTTCTGATTGATGGACATTTAGAGTGCTTCCGGTCTTTTGCTATTAGATACAGTTGTGCTGTATCCTTCCTTGGGCATGTAATTTTATTTGTAGAATAAATATCTGGGTCTATTGGTATATGTGGAGAAGGCAATGGCACCCCACTTCAGTACTCTTGCCTGGAAAACACCATGGATGGCGGAGCCTGGAAGGCTGCAGTCCATGGGGTCGCTGAGGATCGGACACGACTGGGTGACTTTACTTTCATGCATTGGAGAAGGAAATGGCAACCCACTCCAGTGTTCTTGCCTGTAGAACCCCAGGGACAGGGGAGCCTGGTGGGCTGCCATCTATGGGGTTGCACAGAGTTGGACATGACTGAAACGATTGACTGAAACGATTGGTATATGTATCTGTTTTGCTAGATCATACCAAATTTCTCTGTGGGGAGGATTGTAACAATTTACAGTTTTTCCACTGATTTGAAAGTTTCATTTTTCTATCAATCTCATTAACAGAGGGTAGTATTAAACTTTTGGATGTGGCCAGTCATCAAGGTTGGAAAATAGTGAATTGGCATATTTCTCTGATTGCAACTGTAGTGGCTCATTTTCTCATATGTGTTAGAGGCTTTTATATTTTCTTTTCTGAGGACTATACATGAACAGCCTTTGTCCTTTTGTGTGTGTATTTGTGTGTGTGTGTGTTTGGCTTTTGCCTTACCACTTGTTATGGACTACATGTTTGTGCCTTTCCAAAATGTGTCTATTCACTCTTTAAGGCTTGGTGTTATAGTATTTTGAAATGGATTTTGGGAGGTAATCAGAGTTAGATGAAGTCATGAGAGTAGGGCTCTCATGATGAAATCAATACCCTTATAAGAATGATGAGGAGAGAGCTTCCTCTCTCTACAAGTGCAAGCACCAAGAAAAGGCCATAAGAACACATGGAAAAAGTGACTGAGCCAGGAAGAGAGCGCTCACCAGAAACTGAACTCTGATGGATCTTGGTCTGGGAAACTCCATCTTCCAGCATTATGAAAAAAATAATTAATTTCTGTTAAGTCACACAGTCTATGATATTTTGTTATGGCAACTAGAGCCTAATAATACAGATGTTGGTACCTGAGAAGTGAGGCACTGCTATAATAAATGCCTAAAAATATGGAAACATTTTTAGATATGGATGTTGGGAGAAGCTGGAAGAGTTTTGAGGTGCATGCCAGAAATATGAATGTTTAAAGAAATCCTGCTGAGAGTTCGGAAGGAAAAGAGGAGAGCTGGTGACAAAGCTGCCATTTTCTTAGAGAATGCACAAATAACCACAGCTGGAACATTGGTAGAAATACAGATCATAAAGGCCATTCCTGGTTTGGTCTCATGCGAAAATAAGGAACATGTCATTGAAAACTAGAGGAAAGACAATTCTTGTTGTAAAGTGGAAAGAACTTGACTTCATTTTGTTTGTTTCAGTATTTTGTGAATGGTACTAATAGAATTGATGAATGGTGAAATTGGACCTTCTAGGGAAAGTGTTAGAGAGAGGCTTAGTTCCTCTTGACTGTTTATGATAAAATTTGAGAAAACAGATAGAAATTGAAGGAGGAATTGTTAAGCAACATGAAATCAGAATTTAAAGATTTAGAAAATTCTCAACTTGCTACTATTTAGAAGAGAGCACCAAGGTGTCATTGAGCAATAACTTGGTGAAGAGATTATGAGTTTATACAAGTAGAAACACTGTCAGTTTGCTATAAAGGAGAAAGAGATGGGGCATACTGAAGGAAGACTGTTGGATTTCTAAGATCCTATGGCATCTTATCATAAAGCTACTATACTGCAAACATGCATTATTTTAAGGACAAGAGTAGAATGAACCCAAAGGCAATTCAGAGGTCATCAGAGCTGACTTATCAGTTTCAAAAGGGGAGTGCATATCATCTCTGTTTTAAAAGACCCAAAGGTGGCTCCTGGAGTCTTGGGGACAGGATCCCCTCCTAGCAAAGCTGCAGAGGCAAGGACACTGAGCCACTGGAGACAGAAGGCAGAGCATAAAACCAAAGAGAATTCTTCTTGAGTTTTAAGATCTAGTGCAATTTGCCTTACTGTTTTGTGCTTATTTGTGTATGTGCTGAGTTGATTAAGTTTTGTCTTGCTTAGGATCCATCAAACCTTGTTTCTTATTTTTTTCCCCTTTTGGAATGAGTATATCTATAGTATTTCACAGCATGTGACCTGTCCATTTAAACAGGTTTGCAGCTGAAGAGGAATTTTGCCTCAGGATGAATTGTACCTTGAGTCTCACCCATATCTGATTTAGACAGAAATTCGAACTTCAGAATTAATGTAATAATGAGTTAAAATTTTGAGGGTTGTTGCCATGGAATGAATATATTTTGGATATGAGAAGTAGATAAATTTGGGGGAGCAGAAAGAGCACGTTGGTCAGGGGCAGCCCAAGATAAATAATGCACCCCCATCTAGAAATTCTTTGTACTCTAAGGGGATTAGTCCTTCGTCTATAATACATTATAAATATATCATTTTATTTTTATTTTGCTCATTTATTATTTGCACCTAATTTTTGTATGTATAGGGTGTTGATGCTTATTTAATTGAATTCATTAATCTTTCTTCAAAAGCTTTAAAGTTTTGAGTCATTGTTAAAACAGTCTTCCCTACTCAAACTTTATAGAGAAATTCATCTATTTATTTATTTAATATTTTATTAAACAATGCATCAAATGTAAATTTTTTAAAATTTAAAATTTGTCTTGGTATAAATTGTAACTGTAATTTGGTTTATATATATAAACTTATTTATTTTTTTAGATGGTGATTCATTGTCTCATCATTATTTCATAGTCTGCTTTTGCCTACTCATTGGAGATGCTGTCTGTAATATTTAATAAGTAACACTTGTGTTTGGTTCAAATTTAAAATCTCTTATTCTATTTACTTGGCTTATGTGCCTATCCATGTGCTAGGAGGATATTGATTAATTACTAAGTTCCATAATTATTTAGTACTTACTGATTATAATCTCCATTCATGTCTGTTCTTTTTCCAAGTTCTCCTTATTATTCTTGATTGTTGATTTTCCATAAATTCTTTCAGTAAATCATATACTTATGTAAAGTTAAATTATTTAAATTTTGCAAAATTTAGAGAGAGTTGATATCTTAATGATAGAGTTTTTCTTATATAGATAAAAGGTAAGTAATTCTGTTTGTTCAGAACTTCTTAGAAGATCAAATATTTTGAATAACAGAAATTGAAGTCAATTTAGTCTTCCAGTTTGAATCTTTGGAAAGCCATTAGACAACATAGTAACTTCATATTAGTAATAAAACATATACTAATTACTGTCAATTGTGGATTTCAATCGATCAAACTGTTATATATTCTCATACTTCTAGCTTTCTAATTTGAATTTGCAGTTATCTATGTCGTGTTGGAGAAGACTCTTGAGAGTCTCTTGGACTGCAAGGAGATCCATCCAGTCCATTCTAAAGGAGATCAGTCCTGGGTGTTCTTTGGAAGGAATGATGCTAAGCTGAAACTCCAGTACTTTGGCCACCTCATGAGAAGAGTTGACTCATTGGAAAAGACTTTGATGCTGGGAGGGACTGGGGACAGGAGGAAAGGGGCCGACAGAGGATGAGATGGCTGGATGGTATCACCGACTCGATGGACGTGAGACTGGGTGAATTCTGGGAGTTGGTGATGAACAGGGAGGCCTGGCATGCTGCAATTCATGAGGTCGCAAAGAGTCAGACAAGACTAAGCGACTGAACTGAATTGAACTGATGAGGTCTTTGCACTGATCACTGAGGAAGTCTTTGTTATCTCTCTTTGCAATTCTTTGACACTCTGCACTCAAATGGGTATATCTTTTGTTTTCTCCTTTGTGTTTTGCTTCTCTTCTTTTCACAGCTATTTGTAAGGCCTTTTCAAATAACCATTTTGCCTTTTTGCATTTCTTTTTCTTGGGAATAGTCTTAATCATTGCCTTCTGTACAGAGTCATATACCTCTGTCCATAGTTCTTCAGGCACTCTATCAGATCTAATCCCTTGAATCTATTTGTCACTTCTACTGTATAATTGTAAGGGATTTGATTTAGGTCATANTTTTCATACTGTTCATGGGGTTCTCAAGGCAAGAGTACTGAACTGGTTTGCCACTCCCTTTTCCAGTGGACCACATTTTGTCAGACCTCTCCACCATGACCCACCCGTCTTGGATTGCAGCCCATGAATATACTCAAATTGGAAGTGGTCAAACAGGAGATGGCAAGAGTGAACATTGACCTTTTACGAATCAGTGAACTAAAATATACTGGAATGGGTTAATTTAACTCAGATGACCATTATATCTATTACTGTGGGCAAAAATCTCTTAGAAGAAATGGCGTAACCATCATAGTCAACAAAAGGGTCTGAAATGCAGTACTTGAATGCAATCTCAGAAATGACAGAATGATGTCTGTTTGTTTCCATGGCAAGCCTCACAATGTCACAGAAATCAAAGTCTATGCCCTGACCTGAAATCCATAAGAACCTGAAGTTGAATGGTTCCATGAAGACCTACAAGACCTTCAAGAACTAATACTCCAAAAAGATGTCCTTTTCATTATAGGGGATTGGAATGCAAAAGTAGGAAATCAAGAAATACCTGGATAACAGGAAAATTTGGCCTTTGAGTACAAAATGAAGCAGGGTAAAGACAAACAAGAGTTTTGCTAAGAGACCGCATGGGTCATTGCAAACACCCTCTTCCAACAACACACGGAAGACTCTACACATGGACATCACCAGAGGGTCAATACCAAAATCAGATTGATTATATTCTTTGCAGGCAAATGGAGAAGCTCTATAGTGTCACCAAAAAAAAAAAAGAAAAAAAAAATTTGTGAGCTGACTGTGGCTCAAATCCGGATCTCCTTATTGCCAAATTCATACTTAAATTGAAGAAAGAAGAGAAAAAGCACTATAGTATTCAGGTATGACCTAAACCAAATCCCTTACAATTATACAGTAGAAGTGACAAATAGATTCAAGGGATTAGATCTGATAGACAGAGTGCCTGAAGAACTATGGACAGAGGTTTGTGACATTGTACAGGATGCAGTGATCAAGACCATCCCCAAGAAAAAGAAATACAAAAAAGCAAAATGGTTGTTTGAGGAGGCCTTACAAACAGCTATGAAAAGAAGAGAATTGAAATGCAAAATAGAAAAGGAAAGATATACCCATCTGAGTGCAGAGTTCCAAAGAATACCGAAGAGACCTAAGAAAGCCTTCGTCAGTGATCTATGCAAAGAAATAGAGGAAAACAATAGAATGCAAAAGACTAGAGATTTCTTCGAGAAAATTAGAGATACCAAGGGAAGTTTTCAAACAAAGATGAGCACAATAAAGGAGATAAATTGTATGGATCTAACAGAATCTAAAGATATTAAGAAGTGGCAAGAATACACAGAAGAACTATACAAAAAAGATCTTCATGACACAGATAATGATGATGGTGTGATCACTCACCTAAGGCCAGCCATCCTGGAATGTGAAGTCAAGTGGGCCTTAGGAAGCATCACTACAAACAAAGCTAGTGGAGGTGTTGGAATTCCAGTTGAGCTATTTCAAATCCTGAAAGATGATGCTGTGAAAGTGCTGCACTCATTATGTCAGCAAATTTGGAAAACTCAGCCGTGGCCACAGGACTGGAAAAAGTCAGTTTTCATTCCAATCCCAAGGAAAAGCAATGCTAAATAATGTTCAAACTACTGCACATTTGCACTCATCTCAAGGGCCAGCAAAGTAGTGCTCAAAATTCTCCAAGCCAGGCTTCAGCAATACGTGAACTGTGAACTTCCAAATGTTNGTCAGTTTTCATTCCAATCCCAAGCAAAAGCAATGCTAAATAATGTTCAAACTACTGCACATTGGCACTCATCTCAAGGGCCAGCAAAGTAGTGCTCAAAATTCTCCAAGCCAGGCTTCAGCAATACGTGAACTGTGAACTTCCAAATGTTCAAGCTGGTTTTCAAAAAGGCAGAGGAACCAGAGATCAAATTGCCAACATGTGCTGAATCATCAAAAAAACAACATAGTTCCAGAAAAACATCTACTTCTGTTTATTGACTATGCCAAAGCCTTTGACTGTGTTGATCAAAAGAAACTGGAAAATTCTAAAAGAGATGGCATTACCAGACCACCTGACCTGCCTCCAGAGAAATCTATATGCAGGTCAAGAAACAACAGGGAGAAATGAACATGAAACAACAGACTGGTTCCAAATCAGGAAAGGAGTACATCAAGGCTGTATACTATTACCCTGCTTATTTGATGTATAAGTAGAGTACATCATGAGAAACACAGGGCTGGATGAAGCACAAGTTGGAATCAAGATTGCTGGAAGAAATATCGATAACCTCAGACATGCAGATGACACCACTCTTATGGCAGAAAAAGAAGAAGACCTAAAGAGCCTCTTGATGAAAGTGAAAGAGGAGAGTTAAAAAGTTGGCTTAAAACTCAACATCAGAAAACTAAGATCATGGCATCTGATCCCATCACTTCATGGCAAATACATGGGGAAACAGTGGAAACAGTGACAGAGTTTATTTGTTGGGGCTCCAAAATCACTTCAGATGGTAACTGCAGCCATGAAATTAAAAGATGCTTGCTTCTTGGAAGAAAAGCTATGACCAACCTAGACAGCATATTAAAAAGCAAAGACATTACTTTGCCAACAAGTTCCATCTCACCAAAGCTATTGTTTTTCCAGTAGTTTTGTATGAATGAGAGAGCTGGAATATACAGAAAGCTGAGCTCTAAAGAACTGATTTTTTTTGAACTGTCATTTTGGAGAAGACTCTTGAGAATCCCTTGGACAGTAAGGAGATCCAACCAGTCCATCCTAATGGAGATCAATCCTGAATATTTATTGGAAGGACTGATGCTGAACCTGAAACTCCAATACTGTTTCCATCTAATTTGAAGGACTGACTCATCTGAAAAGACCCTGATGCTAGAAAGATTGAAGATGGGAGGAGAAGGGGATAACAGAAGATGAGATAGTTGGATGGCATCATCGACTCAATGGACGTGAGTTTGAATAACCTCTGGGAGTTGGTGATGGACAAGGAGGCCTGGCGTGCTGCAGTCCATGGGGTCACAGAGTCTGACACAACTGAGCGACTGAACTGAACTTAGGTGATGAGATGTGAGTTACATGGTTTTGAATAGAAAATAGGATACATGATTTAGGACCAGCAACCCAGCCCAGGACCTTACAAGACATAACAAAATTGTGAAATTTTGTGAGAAACAGAGTTTATCTCAAGTCATCAAGCATAGAAAAGCTGGAACATTGGAGAAAAAATAAGGGCTACTGATACTGTAAAACTTGGCTTCAGACTCTGCAAAACAAGGAAGAAATCAATTCCCAGAGTTAAAAATTCCCAGAATTCAGGGAAGGAGGAACCAAATTTTTATACCTGGGGTACCAGATTTTATTCATGTGCACCCCTTCCCTTCATATCTAATCATCTGCCTCAGTGGTATATGTTAGCTGTAGTGTAGAATATAAAGTTGGAGAAGGAAATGGCAACCCACTCCAGTGTTCTTGCCTGGAGAATCCCAGGGACAGGGGAGCCTGGTGGTCTGCCATCTATGGGGTCGCACAGGGTCGGACACGACTGAAGCGACTTAGCACCAGGATATAGAGTAGATGGCAAGACGGAGGCACTCTTTAGTTTCACCCACTAAAGAGTGAAAACTATGCACTGCCAGGGATGCAGAAAACACTGATGCACCAAAACCTTAATTTTCCTCTTGGGATCTTGAAGAGTACTTTTAGAAGTGTTTTGTATTCTGTGAAATGAAACTTTGTTATTGAAGCAAATCCAAGGACTAGTGAGCAACAGAGTGAGAGCAAAAGCAAGAATAAGAGAGAGCCAGAGAGAACATCAGCACCAACAATAAGAATTTATTCATGCATCCCTTGATTTCTGTTATTTTACTTTAAACAAAAATAAATTCAGAGCATGTCTATGCAACATCAAAATGACAGTCAGTGACACATCAAAATAGGGTAATCAATTTGCTTAAGAGCAAAATGACTCTATTTACCCACTTTCAGCTATCTGCCCTAATGGTGTTGACTGTCAAAACTCAAATGAAATAACCATCAAAGACACTTGATCTACAGCAGAGATAAAGGTGTTACTTCCTGCTTTCTTTTAGAATATAAGTGACAATATTATTCTCACAATTCAGTGATGGTGCTGTCAAAACTCAAAGGCAATAACCATCAAAAACATTTGGTCTACAGCCATGATAAAGGAATTACATCTTGCTTCCTTTTAGTATAGGAGCTACAATATTATTTTCACAATTCAGTGTCATCATCATTTCCATGACCCCTTATGTGACTATATTCTACAAAACATAATATACTAGAAACTTAGCACACAAGATGAATAGGGTATTACCTTTATCCACAAAAACCAATGTCACTTTTATTAATTGATTAACATTCCAAATTTTTTCTTCTCTTATTCTAGTGTGAAAGAAATCCCCAGTGACAAGGATTTCTGATTGCTCAAAACATCTCTTGCAAGTGCTCCAGACCCTAAAAGGCTCACAACCTTTTCTAGTAAATATGCAAATTTATTTGTTAGAGTTCTTATGAATCAAGTTGGAATTTCAGACATTTCCTTAAAAATGGTCACAGACAACACAAATATGTGACTGGAATACTGAAGCAAATAGCATGAATAGTCAGTCATTTATGTTCATATGTTAGTAATACATCAATGCCTGCTGCTGCTGCTGCTCCTAAGTCGCTTAAGTCACGTCAGACTCTGTGCGACCCCATAGATGGCAGCCCACCAGGCTCCCCCATCCCTGGGATTCTCCAGGTAAGAGTACTGGAGTGGGTTGCCATTTCCTTCTCCAACGCATGAAAGTGAAAAGTCAAAGTGAAGTCATTCAGTCATGTCCGACTCTTAGAGACCTCACGGACTACAGCCCACCAGGCTCCTCTGTCCATGGGATTTTCCAGGCAAGAGTACTGGAGTGGGGTGCCATTGCCTTCTCTGACATCAATGCCTAGACATGTACAAAGTGTAAGTTTTAATCACTAACCACAGCTGTATATGCAACAGTCAGCTTGCATAGATCCTCCTGTGCATCTTTACAGATACTATTTATACTTAGAAAGGTTTGACTTGTTAGTTTTCTGTTGTGTAGATTTAATAATATAACATCATTTCTGTTTGTTCCTGACAAAAACCTATTTTTTTAAACTAGTATTTTCTTACTTCTGAGCTTGTTTCCAAATGTTTCCAGTAAATATTTTAATATGTTCTTTGTTTATTTAAATTGATTATAGCATTCAAAAAATGGTCTTGTAAAATATTCCTGTTGGTGAAGAAAATGCACAATCAGCCCTGACTACCTAAAGGCAATGAATGTGTTCCCAGAAATTATTACAAAGATATGTACTGGCTTGGATTATTCAATATTTATCTTTCAAAGTGGTATTAAAAGCAAAAATGTCTTACATATATTACATGGATTTTGCATCTTTCTGCAATTTTTCTGGGAAGAATATTTCCATAGAAAAGCACTAATATTGGAAATCAGTATCTGAAAACATAAACATCAAATACACCTTATTTAGGATACACTCTATTTTTAATGGCCTGTGAATGTTTAAGAAATATGTAGTACAAGGAGGAAAATGTAAAAGAAAAATCAATCATCCCCACTCATTCTACCATCTAAAGAAATCTGTTTGATAAATGTTTCTCTTCTAATGATTTTTCATATATTATATTGTCTTGCAGTAGACAAATAAGCCTCTGTTAATGAACTCGTAGTGTGTGCATTGCATTACTGCTTCAAAATTAATTGCATGTTAATATTCAAAAGTACTTCTTTTTCAAGAAAACTTCATTACAAATTATATACACATGTACATATATGAAATAAAGCATACTATATGTATATAAAAAAACAATTGCATGTTCATATATACATACGTTTTCACATAAACATAGTGGATCTTTTAAGTCCTCATAATAAAAAAGGGTGGTCTTTATTGCTTTTATCTCTGTATTGGTAGTCTGAAACATGATTTAACTTCTTTTTTTAAAAAAAGTCCTAAAGTTGATTACCATGTGAAACTTTTTCCACCATTTCATAAAGTTGCTATTTTATAACTGATTTCATAATAAAAATATTTGATAAGGTTTTGAAATTGTTTCAAAGCATTTAGCTTTATGTGGGCAATTAATTTGCAATGAAAAGAAGTAAGAAACTGAAATGACCAGCACAGGAATTCTGGTATTGCTTTGCTCTCTAAATACTACCATTTGCTGAACAGCACTATAGCTCTCACACTGGAAAATACATTGCTAAGCATTTTTGTGAATGAACTAAATATAGTTAAAAATAATTTTAAACAATTTTTAGTTTCTCTATTATCCTTACACGTCTTATATAGAAAAATATGTATTTCTCTTGACTGACTTTTTTAAATGTTCAAAATGATTTTTCCTACTTTCAACCTTTTTTAATTGGAATGTAATTGTTTTGCAANTAAGCATTTTCGTGAATGAACTAAATATAGTTAAAAATAATTTTAAACAATTTTTAGTTTCTTTATTATCCTTACACGTCTTTTATAGAAAAATATGTATTTCTCTTGACTGACTTTTTTAAATGTTCAAAATGATTTTACTTACTTTCAACCTTTTTTAATTGGAATGTAATTGTTTTGCAATGCTGTGTTATTAATAGTTTCTGCTGTACTTTGTGCCAGTGAATCAGCTATATGCCAAGAGGCACATGAAAAGATACTCAGCATCACTAATTACTAAAGAAATACAAGTCAAAACTTCAATGAGGTATCACCTCTCACTGGACACACAGAACATTATTTAAAAAATTTATAAACAAGAAGTCCTGGAGAGGGTGTGGAACATAGAGAACCCTCTTGCAATGTTGGCAGGAATGTAAATTTATATAGTCATTATGGAGAACAGCATGGAGATTCCTTAGAAAACTGAACATAAAACTATCATATAACCCAGCAATCCCACTACTAGACATATACTTTGATTGACTTTTTTAATGGTAAATAACTGACTTAGAACTAGAACATATATAAATTAATGAAATATAAAAGAAACATTGCCTTAGTGGAATCAATTTTCACAGAAAAGTATCATTTTAAAATCAGGAATAAACCATTATTTCAAGTTCAGAATGTCTCTTCTACTTGAACAAGCCCCACAAAAGCAGCACCATAAGCCTACTGAGCACTCTTGAGATCATATTCTGATTTAGTCAAAACCTTAACATCTTTAAAATGAAGAAAAACACGTTGACTTATTTGGAAGAAGATACAGTTGAACAAGTACTTCTCTGGTGGCTCAGTGGTAAAGAATTTGCCTGCGATGCAAGAGACCTGGGTTCAATCTCTGGGTCAGAAAGATCCCTGGAGGAATGCATGGCAACTCACTCCAGTATTCCTGCCTGGAGAATTCCATGGACAGAGGAGACTGGCGGGTTACAGTCCATAAAGTGGTACAGTTGAACATGACTACACCTGCAAAGCAGCCGCAGCAGCATAGTTGAAGAAAGCCAGGAAGTATATATAAACGGCTGCATTTTAACATTATTCGAATCTACTTTAATCAAAACATGCTTGGAAGGCAAGTGTACACATGAAATACCAGTTCCATAAACCATCACTTCCGTAAGGGTGGTGTCATCTGCATATCTGAGGTTATTGATATTTCTCCTGGCAATCTTGACTCCAACTTGTGCTTCTTCCAGCACAGCGTTTCTCATGATGTACTCTGTGTATAAGTTAAATAAGCAAGGTGACAATTTACAACCTTGACATAATCCGTTTCCTATTTGGAACCAGTCTATTGTTCCATGTCCAGTTCTAACTGTTGCTTCATGACCTGCATACTGGTTTCTCAAGCGGCAGGTCAGGTGGTCTGGTATTTCCATCTCTTTCAGAATTTTCCACAGTTTATTGTGATCCACATAGTCAAAAGCTTTGGCATAGTCAATAAAGCAGAAATAGGTGTTTTTTTTTTTTTTTTTTTTCTGGAACTCTCTTGCTTTTTCCATGATCCAGTGGATGTTGGCAGTTTGATCTCTGGTTCCTCTGCCTTTTCTAAAACCAGCTTGAACATCTGGGAGTTCATACTTCACGTATTGCTGAAGCCTGGCTTGGAGAATTTTGAGCATTACTTTACTAGAGTGTGAGACGTGTGCAATTGTGAGGTGTTGCACTCAATATGTCAGCAAATTTGGAAAACTCAGCAGTGGCCACAGGACTAGGAAAGCTCAGTTTTCATTCCAATCCCAAAGAAAAGCAATGCAAAAAAATGCTCAAATTACCACACAATTACACTCATCTCCTATGCTAGACAGTGGTAGAATTGCTTTCAAATTCTGCTCAAAATGGCTCCAGTATCTGGGTTCATTTCTTTATACTATGTAAACTTTTGTTGTTAATTGAGTGTGTCTCACAATGGCAGATCGGTGTCAGATACCTAAGTATTCTGTTGATGAATCCAAGTATTTTCATAATACTAAACTTAAACAGATTTATCATAATAAAACTAGTACACACGAGTCCTTTATGTAGCCATTCCAAGAGGTGCTTATCTTTTATCTCTTTCTTCTCAGCATTTTGCATCTTTATCTTTTATCTACATGCCCTGCAGATATTCCAGGATCCTTGGATATAATAAAAAATATGCCCTGATTTAGCAGATTAAAATAGTAAAGTAGATACTCCAGGCAATTCAGTCCCTATTGCCTTTTAAATAAACCATGTGATAAAAAATTCAATCTCATTTCCTTCCTTAACTATGTAAAACTGAAATAAGACCTAGTGCTCATGTTTGCAGAATGAAATATCCCAAATCACAAACATCTATGATAATAATAAAGTGAAGCTAATTATTTTTTCAAGTTTGAGATGCTAAAGAACCAATTTCTCAGAGCTTGTAAGAGTTTAGCTACTTTGACTTAAAAATGTAGCTTGGCTTAGTGATCAACCTCAGAAGATAAACTTTTGTTAATATTAAGGGAAGCCATCAAAAAAAAAAGGAGGGACTGCAATGTTTCCAATATAGTTTCAATAGGGCACGTACAGAATGTACATATTTCAGAAGAACTTGGCCTTTATGATAAAGTTTGTGTGTAAGCATTCATTGTTCACTAGGCTCCAGAGAGTTTTCATTTTGTTAATCAGTATATTTAGTTGGCAAATTGTGTATCATATATTATACAGACTAATTGATATTAATACTACATTTGTAAAAAATAAACAAACAACTAAAGAAATTGAGAACATAGAANGTAAGCATTCATTGTTCACCAGGCTCCAGAGAGTTTTCATTTTGTTAATCAGTATATTTAGTTGGCAAATTGTGTATCATATATTATACAGACTAATTGATATTAATACTACATTTGTAAAAAATAAACAAACAACTAAAGAAATTGAGAACATAGAAAGAATGGCAACAAGAAATTTCAGAGGAGAACTACATCTGTAATGTTTACAGAATATTGTAAAGCCAATACTATATATAGCACAATAAACTCTGGATATTTGGACCAAAAGAAGAAAGAATAAGTCTGTTTCTTTATTTATGGCCAGAATTTAAACATAGTCTTAAAAAAAAAAAAAAAACCAAAATCTCCAAAACAGAAAAATCTGTATCTCTTCAGTTATTTTGTGATTGACAAAAAGACAGATCTTTATCCTTGAATCCCAGAAGGTCCTCCAGATATCTTGACATATGATTTTACAGAATTTATAGAATTCTTGCCCCTTATCTTCCATAATACCTAATATAGAATTACTAAAAGAATACAGGGGAAAGATTAATACATTTTTGTATAAAACAGTTTATTTTCTTTTATGAGAACACTTGATTTATGCCACTAGAATTATATCATTAAACATATAAAGGAAACATTGACAAATAATTATATATGTATGGACTCAATCTTTAATATTACAATATCTATAAATATGGATTTCTAATTATGTTTCATTTGGTGCTTGGACATATACAGATATCTTTCTATTAGAAAAGTAAAAAGCACACATAATATGATTAAACAGGTGTTTATTTTCTTCTTCCTTTTAGTTTAGTTTTATGACAGGAAAGATATTAAAAATTTGATTCATGGTTAGAGTATTACATCTTAGTAGATAAAAAAATGAATAAATGCAGATTTTAGGTTTTGAATTCAGAAGTAGTAATAATATTGGGCTTCCCTGGTGCCTCAAAAATAAGGAAGCTACTTACAGTACAGGATACCCTGGGTTTGAACCCAGGGTTTGGATGATCCCCTGGAGAAGGGCATGGCAACCCATTCCAATATTCTTGCCTGGAGAATCCCCAGGGACAGAAAAGCCTGGTGGGCTACAGTCTATGGGGTCACAAAAAGTCAGACACAGCACAGCACAATGATAGTAATTGATGCTGTTTATTTTTCAAGGTTGTAAAAGATTTTCATATAAGTATCATAGTGTATCTACAATTGAATAACTTTAATTTTTAAGCACTTGGAATAAAACCTATAAAAAGTTTCAGGAAATAGTAATTCCATGCCATTTTATATGAAAATATAAGAAAATTATTTAAACCTCTTTAATCCCTCATCAATTAGTTAAATTGAACTACAAGGATTTGAGTCAAATATTCTGTCAGACTGAATGACTTTTGTTTAGGAAGAGTCAGATGTCAGATCAAAAATTTCACTTACATCTGGACTAGTGTACTAATAACTTACAACTTATCAATATGTATTTATGTTCATTCAAAGAAGATAGAGAATGCCTCTTCAAAATTCTGTTATATTTTTTCTTCATACCTATGTTCACCATTTTATTACAGTAAGTAATTTGAATAACCTTTATAAGCAATTGTTTTATCTCCATTAAAAAATATGCTTAAACTAAACCTGAAAAATCTGCATCTGTAAATATTTCATATTAAAAAAAATGCATTTCTTTTTGGTAGAGGTACTTCTATTTCTTCAGTTTGAGTTAAATGCCCAAACTTTTGGCTAAGAAGTTAAGATAAAATGTCACACAAACTTAACAGGCCTAAATCTATACTTGATCTTGCCCTCTAAACCTGCTCCAATCACAACCTTCTCAGTAAATGATAATTGTACATTTTCTATTTGCTTACAGTCCATATGTTTTTCTCTCAAACCCTAACTGTACTTTTTTAGGAAATCTGTTTCTGTCCTACCAAAATCATATCTAGATTCTCACTCATCTCACCTCCATGGACATCACATTAGTCCAAGCAGGGATAATTGCAGTAGCCAACAACTGGTCCTCCTACATCCATCCATAATCCCTACAGGCATTCTCAGTACAACAGGTCCCATGAACTTAGTGAAACATCAGATAAGACCATTGCTTTGTCTCCTCTTTTAATCAGTCTAAAAGTCACAATCTCTTCTATGGCCCAGAAGGCCCTACAAATCCTTATATCCCCTCACTTAGTCCTCCAATCACAGTTTATGTGTGGATTATAGAACTGTAAAGAGAAATTTTTGCTGGAGGGTTTTTGCCCTGGTGGGTTCCTCTGACACAAAAGCTCTTTTCTAAAATTTGCTTATTTATCCTCTTATGAAAAATTAGCTTAAATTTGGAAGTAAGGCAAAAAAAATTTAAAAGATGAGTATTATGTCCCTTCATTGTCATTTNAACTGTAAAGAGAAATTTTTGCTGGAGGGTTTTTGCCCTGGTGGGTTCCTCTGACACAAAAGCTCTTTTCTAAAATTTGCTTATTTATCCTCTTATGAAAAATTAGCTTAAATTTGGAAGTAAGGCAAAAAAAATTTAAAAGATGAGTATTATGTCCCTTCATTGTCATTTGAGAGCATTATTTAGCAGGCCCATTCAAGAATCATTCAAAAGAATATTCTTTGTTTGCTTCAGTGTTTACTACTGGGGAATGAAAAAAGATTTAGTGAAGATTTAATGAAATTGAATATTGACCTATAGACGTATCACTAGTAAAGAGAGACATAATTTCTCCCCAATAGAAACAAAAGTCCCACAGCTTATGGTTTACAGTTCAGAAGATATTAACGAGTTTTATATTTAACCTGAGGATTTTATTTTAACATTCCTTACTGAATCATCTATAAATCCCAAGTTTGCAAAATGCTCTTTGATGAGGCCATCTTACTTATCCCTCATTAATTAATGATTGGAATAAGATCTTTGGTACATGCACATTTTATACTTGTATGAGAGTCATGCTTAAATGTTTTAAAATTATACTTTCAAGAGATGTTATTTTGTTCAAATATTTGTATAAAATAACTTCTCAGTGAATTCTATACCTTTCATCTTATTTTTAAAAAAATTCACCTTACAGCCTGTCCCTAACACCTCCTGTCACTTTTCTTTTTCTTTCAAAATGCTTCTGGTATACTTTATAATTCACTGTCAAATTATGCTATTTCTCCTTCTTTTTAAAATATAAACTATAGGTATGTCATTTTTCCTTCTTTTGACTCACTGATGTACATTTTGTTCTGCTATAACACAATGCATGTGTTATAAAAATCACCACAAAATGCAAAGCTGCACAATAAAAGATGTGGGGTTTGTGAAGAAAATGAGATTAAAGACACAAACTCATAAGCTTTGTCAGTGACACATTTAAAGAATGATGAGGTGGCGCTTAGCACGTACACACAAGGTGACACTAGGTAAAGAACACACTGGCCAAAGGAGGAGACATAAGAGATGCCGGTTTGATCCTGGTTTGGAAAGACCACCTGGAGGAAGGCATAACAACCCACTCTGGTATTCTTGTCTGGAGAATCCCATGGACAGAGGAGCCTGGAAGGCTACAATAGGGTTGCAGAGTCAGGCACAACTGAAGTAACTTAGTACAACACAGATTTACACATGAAATGGTCAAGACATATATAAGCTCCATAAATAAGGCACTTTATCTTGAAGACAATTGAAGTTTGCTTGTTCAGGTGACCTCTAGAAGGGCTACCCCCGTTGCATTACTATAAAGTAATGGAAGGCAATGGCANACATGGTATGGTCAAATACATTTAGGAAATATATTTCTCTCTACCCTTGCCCAACTCCTCTTCAAGTCTTAAAGGGTAGTAGCAGATAAAGACAAGTGAGAAGTCCTGTAATCAAGACAACTATTTAAAGGTATTTGATCCAGTAGTTCCCAGAATGATGGAACACCATTTAGGAAATGCATCTCCAACAGTGGTTTTAAGCTGGCTGGACATTTGCAGCACATGGGGAGTGAGATCTGGAAGTCCTCATTCCTAGACACCCACCTTCCAGGATGAGGAAGCTGGGAGCTGCTCCATCTGTCATTCACCCCATTCACTTAGGTGGGTCCAGGGAAGGGGAGCCACTTTCAGTGAGAATTCCTTCTCCTTGGCCTGACACCCTGTTTTGGTGAGGATATTGAGGAGAACATCCCTTCCTGGAGTCACTCCTATTGTCCTCCTAACAGGCTTACTTTTGGAGCCTGTTCGAAGCCCCTGGGAAGCAGCAGGATAAGGAGCATAATAAATGAAGGGGCTGGGTGCACACCCAAAGTGTGGCACACGGTCGTGGGTCGCAGGCCTCACCTGGCCCCCTGGGTCCTGCTCGTTGCCAGAGCCTCTTTCTGTCTTAGACATGCAGCTGTGGTTAGCTGTCCTCACACACTGTGCCACTGTGCCTGCCCTCACTGTCCCCTCTCCTCCCTTACTTGGTGCCCATCTTTCTTCACTTGGATAACTCTCTCCAAAGTGCAGCCCAGTTATTGTTTTATAGAAGTTTTCTCAAATACCGGGTAGAGTCCAGTGCTCCTTGGTGCTCCCATAACACTGCATGAAATCCCATTCTAGCATTTAGTGCATATGGGTTACACTCATGTGTTTATGAGTCCACTCCTTCCTGGACTCTAACTCTATTCCCCTCCACTTTAAAACTGAGGGTGTGTGTATGAAAAGTCTGAGTTTCCATTGCATGAACATTTTGGCTAAAAACTGGTGTTCTGCATCTAAACTGCCCACCTATCACTAAGTTCTAAGTGGCACTTGCTAGTGCCTACAAATTCACGATTTCCAAACAACTCACTGTCCTGCCCTCCCCTTTGTGAAGGGTTAGAACAACTCTACCAGGACTTCAGTTCTCTAAAGTCAGTGTATATTAAACGTCTTTGAACCCCTGGAGCCTGTATAATATAGGCTTTCAGTAAACCTTCATGGAAATTAACTAAACTGTTGATAGCTTCTTAGGAGACAGATTTCATTTATGTGATTCATTATCTTCATGATTCCATAGGCAGAAACCTAAGCCAATGATGTTTCTTCTTTGCCAGACTTCCATATTAAAGACTCAGAGATTCACCAGGGGGAAGAGGGGACAGCAAGCTGTCTGGAAATCACAAATTTGTAAGAACTCAGCAAGTACGTGGAAGGAATTGGAGACAGGAGGGGCAATCAGGATTAAGAAATGACAGAAGCTTATAGCCAAAATCATCATGAAATGAGACCTCATATTTTGCCTAAATAAATAAAATTTTACTTTCAAGAAGAAAAATTTTCTAAGTTAATTTTTTTTTTTTTTTTGCTGGTTCAGTGCTCTTATTTCATAAGCAGCCCGGACATTTGAACAATGTCATCAGTCAAGGCCCAACAGGAGACCAACAGCACCTGTAATTGAAGCTGTAGTTGTGACAGTAACTGAGGAAAGATCAACAAAGGGACCGATGACAAAGATGTGTGTGTGCTCAGTCGTGTCTGACTCTGCAACCCCATAGACTGTAGCCCACCAGGCACTTCTGTCCATGGGATCTTTTTCCAGGCTAGAATACTGGAGTGGGTTGCCAATTTCTCCTCCAGGGGATCTTCCCGACCCAAGGATCAAACCCGTGTCTCCTTTATTGGCAGGCAGATTCTTCATCACTGCGCCACCTGAGAAACCCTTGACAAAGGTGAGATGGAGTTAATTCTTGTCCAGTGAAACCAGTCAGGGATGATGAGGTGCCCAGAGCCTAGCAACACTGGGAAGCTGCTCCTGCTCCTAGGCCTGCAGGGGTTACCAGAACCTGGGAATAACAGACCGCTGCGGGTGCCCACAGGAGCCAAGAGGGCGCTGGAGGGAATAAAGACCCATCCTCACTCTCTGCCAGTCTTCTGGTCTCTTATGAGAACTCCTTGGCAAACCCAACCAGAGGCTTGGAGGACCAAGAAGCCTGTGGATACAAATCTCCAGCCTCCTGGGGGCATAGAGCATGGTGGAAAGGAAGGAAAACCCATCTGAAAAGGCAAATGAGGATTATGCAGTGGTCCCTTGATTAGAAAATAAAGTCCCATTCCTTTACTTAATGCCCATATCATAGCAACTCAGAGCCCCAACCTCCCTCAAATTAGTCTCTTCTCAAGCCCTGAAGAGGGCATGTGTACCCAACTTCTCCAACTAGTAGTATACAAGTCCTGGGCCCTTGCCTGCTGCTGGCTTTAGCAGCAGCTGTGATATTGAATTATATTTGTTTTTTTTGTTGTTGTTTTTTAATCCTAGGTCACCTGGGCTAAGAGAGGATAATTTTAGAGATTCTGGGAACTTCCTGGTCACCTGATCTGTGGTAGTCATGGATCTAGCTGTCTGCTGAGGTGAAACTATCTCCCATTGCCCTCAAACACTGTGGGTATAAAATACTAGATTTCCAGAGTCCTGTAGAAAGAAGAGCTGCTTCTGGGTCATTTTACTGGACATTAAAAATAGGAAACATGTCTTCATCTTATAGTCAGAGAATGGTGATTTATCAGATGTCTAGGTTTTATATGAGAGTTAAGGGAGAATTTTTTACTTTCAAAATTTTATGACCATTTTGGATTAAGCTTAGGTCATTTCTTAATCTAAATGGCATTGCTTATCCTTAAATGGAACTGGAATTGTGATTTTTATGAGTTTTAGAGCCAGATTATCCATATCATCTATTATTACTTGCCTTGAACTGAAACACTACATGCTATGGTAATAAACTAGTGAAATTTATTGGCACCCAGCACCCCAGAGTGAGATAAATAGCTGTCTGAAAACATTTGGTGTGCCAAAAATTATAATTTTTGAAGGCTTACCACCAACATTTGAAGTCTTGAGCTCAGAATCCTGGTTTCGAGAATTCTAGTTATAGAATCACTGGCGACATTTCTCAGAACTAATTTGGTTGATGTGGGGTGTGTATCAATCAACTCCACCTCTTTCAATCAATACCTCCAACAGGATGGGGTGAAATTCTGCTTAATTTGTTTTCATAGCTAACATGCCTCTTAGAATGTTTTCCCTGGGAGAGAGGGAGGAGGAGAGGAGATGCCAGATGCTTCTAACGTCACCTACTGCTGGTCAGAAGCTCTTAGGATATGAGAATATCAGGGGATTGTATTAAAATGTTTTTGCCTGCAAGTAACTGAAAAGTTCAAGTCAAAAAAGACTTACACAACAAGAAACATTTATTTTATATAACAAAAAGCCCTGTGATAGGATGGCTCCCAAGTTAGTGACATCACTAAGAACCCGGTTTCTCTCCATTTTTCTGCTTTGCCAACCTTTGTGCAAGCACTGCTTTGTCCTCACATTATTAGCTTGTGGGGATAAAATGGCAGCCACTACTATAAGTATCACATAAAAATACCAAAATATCAATAAAAGGACTATCCCTGTTTCTCTTTTAAGGAGCTAATCTTCTCTTTTCTTATTGGTCTGAAGTGTATCACATGTTCACGCTTACACTGTCTCTAGTAGGAGGAAGAGTAAGGGTCACTGGAAGTAGCTTAACTAACATCATCAAAACCCAGCCTCAGGAAGCTGGGGATGGTCACAGCCCACCTGGAAGAACTAGGGCCTCACTAAGGAGAGGATACTGAGTAGAACTGGGATTCAGTTAGGAAGGAGGTTGGGTACCGTGCCCATGGGAGGAGACAACCAACAGTGCCCACTGCAGACATCTAGCCGCATACCCGAGAAGTGCCTCAGGTGGGATGGAAGGTGATGGGCAAGTCAGTACTCTCAGGGCAGGATACTCGGGGGTGCTGCTGCCTGGTCCTCATTCTCCACACAGGTGAGGGGAGCTCTGTTTTAGGAAACTGTATGGGCAAGAAACAAAGGCAAGCCCAGCGGATGTCCTTTCAGTATATGCTTGCATATGTAACATAAATTTGCATTTTTATCTGCATAAATATCTTAAAGTATGTACTCAAAAGATGTATGTATTTTATCTGTATAAAAATCTTTAAAGTGTGGAGTTAAAAGGACTTCCCAGGTGGCTCAGAAGTAAAGAATCTGCCTGCCAAAGCAGGGGGCAACGATTTGATCCCTGGGTTGGGAAGATCCCCTGGGGAAGGAAGTGGCAACCCACTCCAGTATTCTTGCCTGGGCATCCCATGGACAGAGGAGCCTGGTGGGCTACAGTCCATGGGGTCACAAAGAGTCGGACACAACTTCGTGACTAAACAACACCAGCAACACGGAGTTAAAAAGATGAGAGCAGTAGAATTCTCGGTGTCAAATACTCTCTACCTGGGCTATATGTTTTCCTGGGTTTCCCAGGCATGGTCTTCTACAAATGCTGACTCATTAGATGACTATGTGTCAGATCCTTTGTACTAATTCTTCATTGGAAATGTGCAATCCCTGTACCTGTGAGGAAACCAAGAACTTTTAGGTGACATTCCTACATCATCCTAAACTATCTCCAGGAAAAAAAGTTATGTTTGCTTTTCTGGGTCACACCTAGTCCTGCTCTCGCTGAAGGCTGGAGGACTGTTATTTCATGAACTCTAGACTTGTTATCCCGCCCCAAGTGCACACCTGCTCCCCTGTGACTCAACCACGATAGAGCCGCCGAGCAGCCACCTGGCCTCCCACTCCAGTCTGTCTTTTGAAAGTCACTTATAGCTCCCTTTTGCCCATTCTTCTCTCTTCTATTGGGCTTTCCAGGTGGTGCTAGTGGTAAAGAACCTGGCTGCCAATGCAGAAAATGTAAGAGATGCAGGTTTGATCTCTGGGTCAAGAAGACCCCTAGAGGAGGGCATGGCAACCCGTGACTTAGCACACACTCACGCATCCCTTCTATCACCCTGAAGTTGGACTTATCAACCTTGTGTTGCAATTTTTAGAGTGCGTGAGTGCTCAGTTGCTTCAGTCATGTCTGACTCTTTGCGACCCCATGGACTGCCAGGCTCTCTAGGCTAGTAATTTTCCAGAAACACAAGTTATCAAGACGAGTGAGTGATCTTGCCAGCTAAACTGCCAGTCCTTTCATGAGTAAAGTCAATATTTTCTCAACCAGGGGTCTATCGGCTGGATACCAAATCAACTCTACCTTGAAAGGGTCAAAAATGAAACATCTTAGCTGCATGTTGCTAAGGGACACATTATTGTTCATTAGAGGACTTCCAGATGTCATCTGTTAAAGAATGAATCTACCAGTAGCATGTGACCTGTTGGGCCAAAGTCCTGCTTATAGCTGGCTAACCTCCATTGAAGACCCTAATAGGGCCTTTCCTTCTACAAAAAGGTCCTACTTTTCCAGGGAGGCAGTACGGTTTAGAGGTTAAGGGCTCTATGCTAGAGTTACTGCATTCAAGTCCCGGTTCTGCAACTTACCTGCCATAGGATCTTAGGGAAGTAATTTCATGTCTCTGCAAATGTGTTCTCATCTGCAGGACGGTACAATAGGTATGTCTGCTTCATATGCATGTTGTAATTGTGACGTGTAAAGTGATTGGTATATACCATGCTCAATAAATGTCAGCAGTTAACATCATTATTTTTTAAATGTTTATGTTCTTTAACCCAGAAATTCTGCTTCTATGAATTTTTTCTAAGAAAGTAATTATAGATGTATTAAAAAAAAAAANAGGATGGTACAATAGGTATGTCTGCTTCATATGCATGTTGTAATTGTGACGTGTAAAGTGATTGGTATATACCATGCTCAATAAATGTCAGCAGTTAACATCATTATTTTTTAAATGTTTATGTTCTTTAACCCAGAAATTCTGCTTCTATGAATTTTTTCTAAGAAAGTAATTATAGATGTATTAAAAAAAAAACTCTTCCTTTAGCATATTTCATAACATCAAAATCTAGGTACAATTTAAATATCCAAGGATGAGGAATTGGTTGAATAAATTACAATATATCCCCCAAAATGAAACACTATTCAATAATTAAATACCAATATATCTCTGGACATGACATGAAATGATGTTCAAGATAAAAGTGAAAGAGGATAGTGAAAAAGTTGGCTTAAAACTCAGCATTCAGGAAACTAAGATCATGGCATCTGGTCCCATCATTTCATGGCAAATAGATAGGGAAACAGTGGAAACAGTGGCAGACTTTATTTTGGGGGGCTCCAAAATCACTGCAGATGGTGACTGCAGCCATGAAATTAAAAGACACTTACTCCTTGGAAGGAAAGTTATGACCAACCTAGACAGCATATGAAAAAGCAGAGACATTACTTTGCCAACAAAGGTCCATCTAGTCAAAGCCATAGTTTTTCCAGTAGTCATGTACGGATGTTAAGAGTTGGACTATAAAGAAAGCTGAGCACCAAAGAATTGATGCTTTTGGACTGTGGTGCTGGAGAAGCCTCTTGAGAGTCTCTCAGACAGCAAGATCCAACCAGTCCATCCTAAAGAAAATCAGTCCTGAATNCGGATGTTAAGAGTTGGACTATAAAGAAAGCTGAGCACCAAAGAATTGATGCTTTTGGACTGTGGTGCTGGAGAAGCCTCTTGAGAGTCTCTCGGACAGCAAGATCCAACCAGTCCATCCTAAAGAAAATCAGTCCTGAATATTCATTGGAAGCACTGATATTGAAGTTGAAACTCAAATACTTTGGCCAGCTGATGTGAAGAACTGACTCATTTGAAAAGACCCTGATGCTGGGAAAGATTGAAAGCAGGAGAAGAGGGGACAACAAAGGATGAGATGGTTGGATGGCATCATGGACTTGATGGACATGAGTTTGAGTCAACTCCAGGAGTTGGCGAGGGATAGGGAGGCCTGGCATGCTTCAGTCCGNTTCTGAAATGAAAGAGCTATTTATGACAAAAAAGTTCATATATGAAGGACATAATCATTTTTCCCTCTTTTCTCTAAGAAGACAGTAAAATCTCATGCTTTCATAAAAACATGGTATAGTATGAAGGTATAAATAGATATGCAAGGGCTAATATAAAATAATCTATTGCCAACTGTCAATAAGGGAATGCTTTATAGGAAAAAAAAGTACTTATTCAATTTTTAATGTTGGCATGATTTTCTGTCAAAAGTACTTGTCATTACAAGGAAAGACAGATAATCAGATACATTTTTAAGGTTGTAATCTGAGTTCAAACTTGATACCCAGTACTCTTTGCAGGGAGCAAAATCCTCAAAAAGAGTTTGCTTGTTTGTTTGTTTTAATATAATGAATGTAGCAAAGGAATTATTTTTAATGGTGAGGTCAAGGTTAAAGTAAAGATGATGAAGCATCCCGGTCCAGCAAGAGTAGAAAGTTGTTACCTCTCCCTTGCCTGACATGACAAAAGGTGGGAGATGATGTCAGAACTTGACAAGAAGCAAGAGCTGGGATCAGCAGAAAGATCGCTCAACAAGATATGAGGTTACAGGCAGAAGGATAGAGCCATTGGCAAGGCCAGGCAGAAAATAAAGGGAAAAAATGCACTCCAACTGCTCCCTCTCCTTTCAAATATTAATTTCCTGATAGTACCTCTACTTGGCTGAACTTAAGCAGAATCTAGAGGGGAAAGGAGGTATAATGAAGCAGTCTGCACAAACCATGATTCCTGGACAATAGCAGAGGAGAAATGGGTAGAAAAAAGGTCTAGATGAGCACACAAAATAATTGAGTCACTATTGTCAATGCTGTGCTTTCAATCAGTGAATATAGTTCTAACTACTATCTCCTAATTAAAACAGCGAGGTGAACACCATTCAAAAAAGTATGATCAAATTACTCAGAAGGCAAAGGAAGTAGTATTAAGGCTGCCAGTTTGAGCTGGAGAATGTTTTACATGGTATAAAAACTGGATGTTGGAGAAAAAGAACTTAAGCAGAGAGACAACCAGAGCACTGTTAATATATTAATAGAATAATAATAAGGAAAAGCTTAATTTACTTTGAACATATAGTTAGTGGAGTAAACGAGTATTTAGGAAATGGGGGAAGTTGCAGGCTATGTGGCCCAAAAAGGCATGTTGAGATTAGATTTCTATGAGTCTGAGATTAATTCTGTTAATAATGAGGAGAATACATAAGAGGATAAAGAGACCATATATTAAAAGATATTGTGATAATCTGATGTGTAGTGAGCGTGACCTCCTGCATGTCTTGAAGAAATATTGTTATCTAGAATTAAATAAATTTTATTTTTTGTTGGATTTGCGTAGATGTAGTACAGTCTCTGTCGAATAGTAGGTACTTAATAAATTCTAATTGTAACAGGGAATATTTCAGATTTTGTAGGGCATGTATATAATTTGGGAAACTATGTTTAGAAGCAGAATAAAAACTAAGGAAAAAAAATTAGATACATGATTTTAGACAAAGTCATGTAATTAAGTGGCCCTACAGCTTAAGCCTCATTAACTTCATAGTAAATCTTTTTCTGCTCTGGAATGGATAAATGGATGCTGTCATAAATATGGAGCTTCCCAGGTGGTACAGTGGTAAAGAATCCACCTGACAATGTAGGAAGCACAAGAGACACAGATTCAATCCCTGGGTTGGTCCCCTGGAAGAGGAAATAGAAATCCACTGCAATATTCTTGCCTGAAAAATCCAAAGGATAGAGGAGCTCAGCAGGCTATAGTTCATGGGGTAGAGAAGCATCAGAGATGACTGAGCACACATTACCCTATATTTGCATGATTACAAAAAAGTAAATTTTATAGTAGAGAACAGTACTAAGTAAACAATGAAGCTATGGATACTTTTTCTCATTGTTAGAATAAATGGTGGAAAGGGAAACAGTTGGTGAAAAATTTAAGCCAATAAACTCTTCAGTAGTTAACTGATTCCAAAAATATTTATGAGTGTGTAAAATATTCCAGGAATTAGGCTAGAAAATATAGATGGGAAAAATGCACTCAATACCTTCTAGACAGCACATTAAAATGGGAGAAACATGGAATTCTAAGTTACAAGTTCTGGCCAATACATGAAAATGGTACTGGGAGAATACAGAAAAGAATTATCTTCATTAGTCTCAGTTCTCTATAGTTAGAATTAGGATGCAAAGTCAAATGGGAAATGTAAGCTAGATCTCCTTCATCAGGAAACTGATATGATGATATTTTTATTTTGGAAAAGCCTTTGTTTAGTTGTACAATGGAGGAAGGATTGGTGATATTATTGCATAATATAATGTATAATTTAAATTATCTATATATGTATGGGGTTTCCCTGATGGTTCAGAAGATAAAGAATCTGCCTGCAATGCAGGAGACTTGAGTTCTATCAATGGGTTGATATATATTATATGCATAGTATAGTATATAGATAAACAGAAAAGCTACTGCATATATTAAAAAGGAAATAATGATACAATTATGACATTCCAGTAGTCATGTATGGATGTGAGAGTTGGTCCATAAAGAAAGCTGAGTGCTGAAAAACTGATGCTTTTGAACTGTGTGGTGTTGGAGAAAACTCTTAAGAATCCCTTGGACTACAAAGAGAACAAACCAGTCAATCCTAAAGGAAATCAGCCCTGAATATTCATTGGAAGGACTAATATTGAAGCCGAAACTCCAATACTTTGACCACCTGATGTGAAGAACCTACTCCATGGAAAAGACCCTGATGCTGTGAAAGATTGAAGGCAGGAGGAGAAGGGGATGACAGAGGATGAGATGGTTGGATGGCGTCACTGACAAAACAGACATGAGTTTGAGCAAGCTCCTGGAGTTAGTGATAGACAGGGAAGCCTGACATGCTGCGGTCCATGGCACCACAAAGAGTTGGACATGACTGAGTGACTGAACTGAAATGTGTACTGAAGAAGGGAAAATCTTAGTAAGCAGAATCAATGGAGCTTGGTTTTGAAGTTGGACAATTATTTGAATGGAAGAGAGGAAAGGAGGAACACCTAGCTTTTTAATTAAGTGTTTAATGATGTCTTTAACCAAAGTATAGAATATGAATAGTAAGTCAGATTGTGGAGAAATGTAAATGAGTTTGAGTTGAGTTATATATACTGCATCTGATCTTCCTATAAGCAGTTGACTGCACAAATCTGGAGCTCATGGCAATATCTGCATTCAAGATAGAGATTTGGGTAATGGACATGCACATGGCATGAAGGAAGAGCACAAGCAAAAGCTGGGTTACTTTCAACTCTAAGTAGTCAAAATAACAAACCCTGAATAACAGCTTATATATGATAATATTTATTTATTTTCACATTAGAGTGATTTATCGCAGGTTTTATAATGGCAGTACTAAAACACAAAATCCCAAGTAATGCATTCTTTCATTTTATCTAATTCTGTAGCAAAATTGCCCCCAAATGTAGTGACGTAAAACAATCAGACTCAGTCTGTGTGTGTGAGGAATTGGAATGGTTCATAGTCAGGACTGTGTGTTTGTTTGCTCTGGTGTTGAGCATCAGCCAGAAGATTCAAAGACTGGGGGCTGGGTTTATACGAAACCGTGTTTAGCATAAATCTGGTGATTGTGTGTCTCTCATGCTGTTTTTTCACATATGCTTCTTCACAGAGTGGGGCTGAGTCCTAAGAATAAGTGAGGATGAGCCCAGGTGATGCTACATCTCTTTTCATGATCTAGTCTTGCACTTATACCACGTTCTCTCCCTGCAGTTCATCACACAGTCTTGACCAGTTTCCAGTGGAAAAGAAACCACTCTTCCTCAATATAGATAGTGGCAACAGCAACAAGAAACAGGCTCTGGAATTCTGTTTGAGTTGTAAAATATTATTTAGCTCATTTTTGGAAAAATGATCTATTAATACTACAGCTGGGATTCTGCCAGTGTATTTATTTCCCACCTCTATAATGTGACCCTTATTCTCCTGGTGCAATGTTTCTTCTCTAACAGAGTTTTCTGAATACAGGAAAGGTGTGTCCAGAGCTCTCCTAAGGAAATTACTAAAACTTACACAGAAAATATCCATTTATGTCTCATTGACTGGAACGTAGTCACATCTTTACATCTAGCTATAAGAAAATTACAGAAATGTCTTATTTTGGGTGGTCATTTTTCCAAGCTAAGAAGTAATACATATGGAAAGAATCAACAAGAAATCTCTATTATGAGAGAAAAATTAGTAATTACTAATATATGAAACATGCTTTTTTTTTCCATGTACATTTTCCAACAAGATTGCCACATTTCCATAGATAGTTACCTTGGGAGGGGGGGGAGTTCTAGCTGCAATTTTGGTAAGAAATCGGTTCCTTACAGACACATAGCTTCTATGTAATGTGTAGACTCGTGAAAATTATGATAGTCATCATCTTAAAACAAATTATTCTTCAAGAGTGTCAATTTTACTGTCTGCTAATTTTCCTTCCCCTGTTTCAGAAGGCTGATTATTTGGTTTTTCTGAAATTGAGTCAAATCTGTATTAAAGTGAGGATTGTTGACAGCTGCATGGGTCAATTTTGAAAGATCAGTTTTAAATGAATGGGTTGAAGGAAGAAGTTTACTGCAAATATCTTTTGCTGAGGCTTAGCAACGCCATCATTGATTCTGATCAGGCTAAAAGCACTATGCTCTTTTCCCAAATAAAACATTTAAAGTACAGCTTTCTGAACTTTGGAAAAAGGTGCAATAATGGAATAATAAAACAGACTCCCATTACCACCCTCCTGAAAATGACAGACAAAATAATAGTGAGAGACATTGTTGGCTCTGTTTTTACCTATACACCATCATTTAGCAGGATTCCTCAGAACCCTCTTTCCTTAACCCATTAGTATGCAGTGCAAAAAAATGGTGAAATAAACTTAGACATTTTTAATACTGCATGATTTATCAGAATCTTTAATATTCCAAGGAATATAGTAAATCTCCAAGAAGAGAGGCATTCTTCTATATTTTCTAAACCTATTTGTTCACAGATTTTCCTTCTCACAAACTATCTTAAAAGAAGTAAAATGTCTCTAGTGTTCCCTCTGCCTTGAGAGAGAAATCATTTTGCTTATCCTTGTCTCTTCCTGTTTTGGTTATAAATATAATTTGAATCACATATAGTTGTTCTCATATTCATACCAGAATCCCTCAAATATGTATGAATGTGTTAGATAGAAAGTGCAGCTAAGTATGGACAATACACAACTGATAAGGATATTTTAAATCTATGTCAAGGAACTCAAGAAGTAGTCACTTCTTTACCCAATCCCACTATCCTGTTTTGGGCAAGGTGTCATTCTTCTGATTTCACAGCTCCATGAAATGTCCTCTGTTATACTTTCTTCATTATATACAATTCTCTGTGCACATGTGTCTCCCCTACCACTTCTTGAGTAGACTGCTTGAAGGAGATTATGCTTGATTTGAGTTTTAGAAAATTGGCAGGAACTTAGTGATTGAGGAGAGGAGCTGAAAATTTTAGATAGAATCAGGAGCAAGAATCTCAAGTTTGTAAAACTTAACAAGGAGCACAAGATGAGAGAGAATAGAAACCAAGACGGAAGTGGGGTTACAGAGAAGCTTGTATATAATTTAAAGCAGCCAGGATTTATTTTGTTGTGTATCACTGAAGAAACTCACCAGTGATGAGGTTTGGCAGTAGAATTCAATTTTTCACTTTTAAAGATCATCTAGTCGATCAAAGGATCAACCCAAGAAGAAGATATAACAATTATAAATATATATGCACCCAACATAGGAGCACCACAACATGTAAGACAAAAATTAACAAGTATGAAACGGGAAATTAACAATAACACAATAATAGTGGGAGACTTTAATATTCCACTCACATCTATGGATAGATCAACTAAACAGAAAATTAACAAAGAAACAAAAACTTTAAATGATACAATAGACCAGTTAGACCTAATTGATATCTACAGGACATTTCACCCCAAAACAATGACTTTCATCTTTTTCTCAAGAGCTCACAGAACCTTCTCCAGGATAGATCACATCCTGGGCCATAAATCAAAGCTTGATAAATTCAAAAAAATCCAAATCATTGCAAGCATCTTTTTTGACCATAATGCATTAAGATTATATCTCAATTACAGGAGAAAAACTATTAAANCTTTCACCTTTTTCTCAAGAGCTCACAGAACCTTCTCCAGGATAGATCACATCCTGGGCCATAAATCAAAGCTTGATAAATTCAAAAAAATCCAAATCATTCCAAGCATCTTTTTTGACCATAATGCATTAAGATTATATCTCAATTACAGGAGAAAAACTATTAAAAATTCCAACATATGGAGTCTGAACAACATCCTTCTGAATAACCAACAAATCTTAGAAGAAATAAAAAAAGAAATCAAATTATGCATAGAAATGAAAGAAAATGAAAACACAACAACCCAAAACCTGTGGGACACTATAAAAGCAGTGCTACAGGGAAAGTTCATAGCATTACAGGCATACCTCAAGAAACAAAGGAAAAGTCAAATAAATAACCTAACTCTACACCTAAAGCAACTAGAAANAAGGAGGTGGGAGGGGGGTTCAGGAGTGGGAACTTATGTACACCCATGGTGGATTCATGTTGATGTATGGCAAAACAAAGTAAATAAATAAAGTAAATAAATATAAATAAAATAAAAAAGGATCATCTAGTCTAATGTAGAATATAAAATAATTCTGTACATTTATGGCTAGTTTGAGCCTCAATGCGGCAGACCTGGTTTTGATTCCTTGGTCGGGAAGATCCCCTGGATAAAGGAATTTCAATCCACTCCAGTATTCTTTCCCAGAGAATCTCATGGACAGAAGAAACTGGTGGGCTACAGTCTGTGGGGATGCAAAGAGTCACACACAACTGAGCAACTAACACTAACTATGGTTAGTTAACCAGAAAAAGATTTGCTAAAGAATATTAGGTCAAAGAATCATTGAGATGTCTAGAGAAACAGGTTTGAAATTAAATTTACTGGAGAAATATTCAGAACTNGCAAAGAGTCACACACAACTGAGCAACTAACATTAACTATGGTTAGTTAACCAGAAAAAGATTTGCTAAAGAATATTAGGTCAAAGAATCATTGAGATGTCTAGAGAAACAGGTTTGAAATTAAATTTACTGGAGAAATATTCAGAACTTCACTACACATTAAGTTAGTGAAGGAGCCCTCCCCTGGTGAAAGTAATCAACCCAGACTGCAAAGAACAGCCTGATGTTGAAACCTGTGCCACCACAGCTGCCGCCACCTCTTACAGCATAACAGCCACCTCACCGCTCACTACAGAACTACACACCCATATGTGTCTAAGTGATGCAGTCCACATCACAAATTTACATACTAACTGCACGGGAGACTAAGAAATAGTGGCTCTGAAATTCTATCATTTGAAGGAGGAACTTGTAAGATCCTGTCAAAATGTAAAAGTCAAAAATTGTTCAAAAGATGGAGGCAGGCAAGAATAAAAACCACTTACTGAAAATGGAAGGCAGTACAAGAAGTAAGAAAAGCAATTGTCCGGGCATGAATAGTTAGCACAGTGGGAGTTAGCACGATTTCGATAGTGAGGAAGGGAAAAGTAAAAAAACAGAGTATAAAATAGCACATAGGTTATGATTGATACACGCTGGAATATGTGTCTCACTTTTGAATTTAAAACATCAAGTGATAGTAGGCCTTTCAACAAAATAAGGAATACAAAAGAAGGCAGACTTGGGGATTTTAGGAGTAAGCAGGATAAATACAGGCTTATTTTTAGAATCTGAGTCTTACTTTGAACATAATGAGTTTGTGTTAGCCATGTCTTAGTTGCTCAGTCGTGTCCAACTCTTTGCAACCCCATGGACTGTAGCCTGCCACTGTCCATGGAATTTTCCAGGCAAGAATACTGGAGTAGGTTTCCATTTCTTTCTCCTGGGGGTCTTCCTAACCCAGGTCTCCTGCATTGCAGGTAAATTCTTTAGTGTCTGAGACAACAGGGATGCCTAATATGAACATCCATTAAAAAAAAAATCCAGAAAAAAAAAGATATATAAATTTGACACCATAGGGATAAAATAATAGACTGAGAAGCATAAACATACAGTTGGAAGTTAGAACCCTAAAAATGAATATAAAAGCCCAGTGAATATGAAGCAGCCTATAGTAATCAAAACTATTATAAATAAGGAAATTGCAGGTCCTGAATTGTGTGTGTGTGTGTGTGAGATACTTACATGGTTTGCCTTACCACCAGCTCAGATAGGCATATGGTTTTATAGGTTCCAGGGTAGTGTATTAGTTGCTACTGTAACAAATTACTACATTAAGTGGCTTAAAACAACAAAAATGTATTTTCTTTCAGTTCTGGAGGTAACAAATCCAAACTAAGTCCCTCTAGACTAAAAGCATGATGTTAGCTGTGCTATTTTCCTTCTGGAAGTTTTAGTGCAGAATTGGATCTACGGTTTTTCCAGCCTTGAGGGATTGCTGTGTATCTTGATAGCACCCTTTCCTCCATTTTCAAAACTAGTAGAGTAGCATCTTAAAATCTCTCAACACTCCTACCTCCCACTTCCACTTATAACAACCAATGTAATTACAGTTGACCCTTGAACAACTCAGGAGCTAGTCCCCTTGTAATTTATAGTAGGCAATCCATATACACAATTCCTCCACATCTGTGGATTCGGTCAACCAGGGACCATGTAGGGCTATAGTACTACTGAAAAATATCCCACTATAACTGGACCCATGTGCTTCAAACCTACATTGTTCAAGGGTTCAGTATATATCTTGTCTTCTGTAGTAGGAAAAGGTGTATTTCCACTCTAATATTCTTGCCTGGAAAATCCCGTGGACAGAGGAGCCTGGCAGGCTATACTCAATGGGGTTGCAAAGAGTCAGACATGACTGAACACATACACACATATATTCTGCCTACTGGATAATGGAAGACACTCTCCTTGTTTTAAGGTCAGCTGCTTAGTACTTTTAATTCCACCTGCAATAGAACTGCAGATTGCTTTATTCACATAGCATGTTCTCAGTTTTCAGAAATTAGGACATGGATATCTTTAGAGACATGAGAGCAGTATTCTACCTAACACAGATGGCAACAGGTTTTAATCTTTGGGTAATATCCTTTCTGTTTTATTCTCCTAGACCTTCTCTTTTGTATGCATGTACTGTCATTGAATTTCTCTGAATTATCTAGAGGGGCTTCTGTATTCCTGACTAGGTACTGACTGAATCAAAGAATTGAGATCCGGCTTTATTTGGCCAACATAAGAATTTTCCTGGTAGAGGAAACAGTGGGGACAAAGTCCCTGAGGCTTAGAAGAGGTGGTATGTTCAAAGACACATCTGAAAGCCAGTGTGGCAGGAGCATGGAGAAGTGGGGAGCAATCAGAGAAGGAGAGGGGCAGATGGAAGCCCAACGAAGAACCAAGATTTATTCTGAAAGAGACAGGAAGCCATTAGAGGAGAGACTTAATTTGACTTAGAATCGAAAAGGGTCACTCAGATTACATGGAGACTAAAATGCCATTGTGTGTTTTAGACTTCAAGGTTCCTCCTTGAGCATGTTAATAACATAGTGACAGCATTGTACCATATGATTCTGCACTTATTCTGACCTCAACAGCTTTCTCAATCCTTGTTAGTGTCGAAATCTTTTAAATATTTTATATGATTTTATTTTTCTTCTGGTCATTGAACTTTATTCACACTGAAGATACAGTATGCCTCATGCTTATTCTGTTCCTTTTCCTTATATATATGGTTAAATTATGTGCTAAAAAAACACCCTCGAGTTATCATTTCTGTCTTAAAGCTATTTCAATCTCTAAAGATTTAGGCAGAAAGAGAAAAACAACACAAAAAAGAAAAGAAGTAAGCCCCTCAAGAGAGGGAGTGATTAGCATTTAAGCTTCTTAAGCATTGAAATTACTTTCTTCTGTATCTATCGGAGTGATCAATCCAGCTTAAGGAAAAGCTTCCTGCATTTTTAAAAAATATTTTTGCTAACATTTCTTATCTGGGACAAAGTTTGTGTTGTCAACATACAGAATGATAGATTTTTTTTTTTTTTTCCTGAAACATTTCTTATACAGTGAATGCAGTTCCATTAAGTTTCAGGGTTGGGGCGGGGGGGGGCTGTTAAAATTGAGATTTATTTTAGAATAGGAAACAAATGAATACTCACTTGAAAATAAATTTCTTAGGCACTTAGATTGTATCTTGTTTTATCATCTCAGTCATTCCATTTTGTATATATTGTATAGAAATTCAATTAAATAACATTCTAAAAATTTTTATGTCATAAACTATTAATCTTCACATTGCATTTGAAAGTGAAAATTAAAGTTAGATAGGAATGATGAGTCATTTTCAACAGGATGATACTAATAAAATCATTAATAGATATCAAAATATTAACAAGGTTTTAAGTGCATTGCAAATGCTATATATTGTTGGTAATAATTTTATTACAGTGTTTAACATATATTTATCACTATTCTATTGAGAACGAGTTCCAAATGGATTTCCCAAAAGTTACACAAAGTCAGGAAAAAGTAAATACAGTAGATTCTCTTTTTATCCAGAGGGGTGAACTGTTAGACATACTACTCTCAAAGGTAAAATAAACTTCCCTCTGGAAATCAGCTCACTGACATGTTATTTTCTGTCAATTTATATCCTTGTCTTGCAAACTCAATGTCAGTTCAACTATTAGATTTGAACTACAACAATAATTTGAACTGTATTAACATTTTTAACTGTAATAGCTATTCAGTTCAGTTCAATTCAAGCTGCTCAGTCGTGTCCGACTCTTTGTGACTCCATGAACTGCAGCATGCCAGGCCTCCCTGTTAATATTTCTTAAATGTAGATTTGTATGAGATACTACTTAAAAACTAAGTAATTTACATCATTCTTCTACAATACGTAAAGAATACATTATGAAGGGAAATATAATTAACTATATTTGAAATTTTTTATCAGAACTATATTGAACTGAACTGATATTAAATGATGTGACATATTTTTGTCAACTGTAAAGTGGATATAATAATGAAACTGCACAACTCGTTGGGACTTGAACCTGCAGTCTTTTGAGAGCACACACACCTGGCCTCAAGACATAATGAAGGTCAGGTTCTTGATGTATCTCACCACAGAGAAAGGATTCAATGAGAGACAAAATGATAGGTGAAAAGAGGGTCTATTTGGAGAGAAACACATTCTATAGACAGAGTGTGGGCCATCTCAAAAGGTGTGGAGAGGCCCTGAAATATGAGGTGGTTAGTTTTTATAGGCTGGATAATTTCATAGGTTAATGACTGGGATTAATATTTCAATTATATTATGGAAGTGGTGGGATTTCCAGGAACTGGGCCATTGCCCACTCTTTGACCTTTTATGGTTGGCTCAGAACTGTGCTGCTTTCCTGGTGACTCAGATAGTAAGGAATATTCCTGCAATGCAGATCTGAATTCGATTCTTGGGTCAGGAAGATCCCCTGGAGAAGAGCATGGAGACCCATTCTAGTCTTAATGCCTGCAGAAGTCCACAGACAGTGGTCCATGAGGTCACAAGGAGTCTGACAGGACTGAGTGACTAATGCTTTCACTTTTAACTTCAGAACTGGCATGGTACTGTGGGTGTGTCATTTAAGTGCTAGTAATTTACAATGGGTGTATAAAAAGGATGAAGGTTTGCACCCTAAGCAGCTTCAGTCATGTCTGACTCTTTGCAGTGCTGTGGACAGTAGCCCACCAGGCTCTTCTGTGCATGAAATCCTCTAGGCAAGAACACTGGAATGGGTTGCCATGCCCTTCTCCAGGGGATTATCCCCACCCAGAGAGTGAACCCGTGTCTCTTATAGCTCCTGTGTTGGCAGGAGGGCTCTTTACCACTAGTGTCAGCTGGGATGCTAATGTATTGCAATGAGAGTATAAGGAGGATCAAGGTTTATTGAAAGCCAAATCTGCCATTATGGGCCTAGTGGGTTCTAACCAGTTTCTCATATCCCCAAAAGCTATGTCATTCTTTTAAAGGTTGTGCCCTGCCCTCTTCCCTCCTATTTCATTAACAGTACTCATTTTAAAATTGTACTTTATATTTGTTTCCCTTATATTGTTGCCTTAAAGTCAATTAAATGAGGATGTTCTTTCATTAGGGCTTCCCTGGTGGCTCAGATGGTAAAGCGTCTGCCTGCAATGTGGGAGACCTGGTTCGATCCCAGATTCAGAAAGATCCCCTGGAGAAGGAAATGGCTACCTACTCCAGTATTCTTGCCTGGAAAATCCCATGGATGGAGAAGCCTGGTAGGCTATAGTTCATGGGATTGCAAAGAGTCAGACACGACTGAGCAACTTAACTGGTACTCATTGTTCTTTCATTGCCCCAGAATAAATTTACTATCTGAGAAATGTCACACACTTTAATTGTTTTTCTGATATATATTTAAGATGCAAAATATAGCTCCACTTTGACAATAAATTGCATTTTTGAACATCTTAATCCATTAATCTCCACACTTCTTCCCACTCCTCCATATTAATAAAGTAATTTGATATTTCTGTGATTTAATGAGACTAATTTCTAAAATATTTGCAATAACTTTAAAATACTTTATTATATACACGGTGGTATTATGTGGGTGTTATCTTGGTTAAAATATAATCTTGCACAGCTAGCAGGCTAATTTAGAATACATAGTCTGTGCCTAGCTGTTTAGCATTATTTCATAACAACTGTCTGTCAGAGATGGCTCTTACAAGTTCTTTTAATCTGAATCTGATCAACAACCTACATTTATAAAATTAATATTGCAAATGTCAGAAATACATTTTTATTGGTAAAAATCAAGTTCCATTGACTAGCATGATAAATACTTCAAATATGTTTTCTTTGAAAAATTTGAATGTGTTTCAGTTGTGTGAAATGGCTAACATTTTTTGAAACATTTCCCACAAACAGATTAGCAGTATATAGAAACCTAGAGAGATAGGACAGAAACACGGGGATGGCACTAGAGGCTTGACTTTTAAAACATACTTTATTCAACCACTTGGTTTATGTGAATCTGTGAGTGGTTATAAAATCGTGCCTGGTTCTGGAAAGTTGAGGATCTGACTTACATGAATTTCCTAAGTTGTGGTCAGGATACCTAATAAGACATAGCTGTTCATTCAAGCTGACAGAATGAAAGGTTTGAATGATTTGGTGCTTGCTTGCTAATAAACACATGATTAATAAATGTCAGTATGGGTGGCAGATAATTTGGGACATACTTTTGTTAAAATCTGTTGTGCAATTTGTGGGAGAGTAGCTCATTTCCACCCACAACATTTTTGAAGGCTACAATGCATTACTCAGCAAACTTGGAAAGACAAGTAAATTCTACAAACTCAATTGTTTCTCTTCATATAAAACAAAATGAACCAATATGAAAGGATGTGTTCAGTGCGGTTCAGGTCACTTGCTCAGTCATGTCCAACTCCTTGTGACCCTANGAAAGAAAGAAAAAGGAATAAAATAAAAGAATGTTCTGAGTGGATAAAAATTTTTTAGAACAGTTTTTCTGGTAGTTGACTTTTCCACATGTTCATAGTGCCATTTGACTTGGTTTAGGCTTTAATTACTCAGCATGCTGGCTCTAATAGGTTTATCGGGTGCTACCAAATATATATTGTCAATTTTCATTTTGTTTTAGCTCCATTATATATAGTCACCACAGACACTAAATCAGAGTATTTTGAACCACTGTTGCTTGAAAAACAAGATTTTAGTTCCTGGGTGATTATTTGCCACACTTTTGTCAATTGATGTCACAGCATAACCTTATATTTTGTGAATTTTTATTACAATTCATGTTGATAAGAAGCTCATCTTAATTAGATCGCATGAAACAAAAAATGAAGCAATGAACACAAGTAGTGGGAGGCCAAATTCAAATATCCTGGGCACATGTTAGACAAAACCTTCACATGAGTCTTGAACATTCCACCACTTCAAAAACATATGATGAATAAAATTTACATGGCAGAAAGCATCTGTTTGTGCCAGCTGAATGGACAGGACAAATCCAAGAAGTTATGATGAAGGAAAATAGTGAAAAATAAAGATGAAGAATTTCAGTTGGAAAGATTGGATAATGAGACAGAACTATGTAAAAATATGCAAATATTGGATTTGAGGAAGATGATATGAGAAGAGAAAGATATGAGATTGTATGGTATAAGAATGTATGAGATAAGGATTGTGTAAGAAGATAAAGGTATGAGAAAAGTATAATTAGGTTCACAGGGAAATACATGAATGGGACATGCTGTTTTCTTCTTCATATTTCATGTAAAATATAAGGAAAAAAACGGAAAATTCATTCCAATTGAGGGAGAGCCTGATGTGAAGAAAGAACAAGGGCCAAAATTTCAAACACTCTCGTCTTCTGGGAAACACAATGGACTGTAGCCCACTAGGCTCCTCTGTCCATGGGATTCTCCAGATCAGAATACTGGAGTGGGTTGCCATGCCTTCTTCCAGGGAATCTTCCAGGTATATTACCACCTTAATTGCTCTTTTTGTGTGTGTATGTGTGTGCACAGAATTTGGGAATAATTTGGGGAAAAAGCAATTACTTTTAGGTGTTCACAGTAAGACTTTATATAATAAGGGAAATTCATGTATTAGAACACTCTGAGGAGATTGCTAATAACACATTTCTAAAACCGTTAAATGCTTAACTTTCTTTTTCACTAATAATATTTTTCAACCATATTTTTTTACAGATGGAAAAGAATTAAGGAATATACTGCAAGGAAATACTGTAACTTCTTATGCCATTCACATTAAAAATGTTAAAATTGAGAAATATGTTACACATGAATTTCCCTCATTATATAAAGTCATACTATGGAGGTATCAATTAATGACTTCTACACTTGAAACACAAGAGAGAGATGCTAACTTAATGGACATTTTCTAGGAAAATAAATGTGTGTATATATAAGTTATGTATGATCCATGTTAATATCATGGTGCAAAAACAGGGGTGAAATTTAAATTTAGTGAAATATTTGCGCATGATGTATCAGGATGGCAACCAACACACACACACATTCATGGATGTGTAGCCATTGCATATGTACCAGCAATGTTTAAAAACTCATAGTGCTGGTCAAAAGTTAATGGAGCAAATGAAATAAATTTGCTACATTTAGCAAAAATTTCAGGAACATTAATAGTGTCAGTAATTGTGGTGTTGGAGAAGATTCTTGAGAGTCTGTTGGACTGCAAGGAGATCCAACCAGTCCATCCTCAAGAAGACCAGTCCTTCCAACATTGGAAGGACTGAGGCTGAAGCTGAAATTCCAATACTTTGACCACTTGAGGCAAAGAGTTGACTCATTTGAAAAGACCCTGATGCTAGGAAAGATTGAAAGAGGGAGGAGAAGGTGACGACAGATGATGAGATGTTTGGATGGCATCACCAACTCAATGGATATGAGTTTGAGTAAACTCCTGGAGTTGGTGATGGACAGGGAGGCCTTGTGTGCTGCAGTCCATGGGATCGCAAAGCGTCGGACATGACTCAGTGACTGAACTGAATTGAATCTTTTAAAAATATCTATTTTGATATTTAGTGGGATACTATTATTATATTGGTTGTCNTGATGGACAGGGAGGCCTTGTGTGCTGCAGTCCATGGGATCGCAAAGCGTCGGACATGACTCAGTGACTGAACTGAATTGAATCTTTTAAAAATATCTATTTTGATATTTAGTGGGATACTATTATTATATTGGTTGTCTTTAATAAGTTTGTTGAATACTGCTTGTAAGAAATTGTCAATTACCATCACTATGTTGTCTAAAATATCTATAAGCTGTGAATTAGAAAATATAGAACCATTGCTTTTGGAGAAAATACAGCCATTCTTCTTAGGTGCCTGTATTTGCATTTTCAACCAGCAATGTTGTTAACCTCTATTTTTGGTGAGTTTCTATTTTTGACTTACACCAAAATGAAGCTCATTTTATCTCAATTAACTTTGTGGAATAAAATAGGAGCACACACCCATACATGAAAGAATTAATNATACACACACACACACGATTCCCTCAAAAACTAAAGCAGATAAATTAAAATGGTTTTACAGATGAATTCTACCAAACATTTAAAAAATTAACACCAATCCTCCTCAGATTCTTCCAAAAATTGAGAACGGGAACACAACACTCCCAAATTCATTTTCAGACCTGGAGAATGAGTAAGTTTTTCTGGAAGAAAGAGAGTTTATGTCAATGGTTTCAAACTTGGATGTTTTCATGAACCATTTGGGACACTTTACAACATCCTGAGGCCCAGGTCACACTCCATGCCTATGAAATCATGAGGTCTAGAGCAGGAGCCAGGCAGAGCTTTTAAAGACCCCTAGCTGATTCCAACATGCAATAGGGTTCAACCCCCTCTCTGGTCTACACTAAAAGGCAGTAGGCCTAAGAAGACATGGCAAGTCAGAAACATAAGTAATTCAGTGTTCCTGGCAAACAAACCGAATGATAGAGAAGAGACAGGTGGGCAAGGTGACCAAACAGGCAGCCAGGGCAGGACCACACCCACCGTCCTGGTGGCTAGGGCCCTTGGAAGGTGCAGGGCAGGAGTGGGACGTGGACAGGTTCCACTCAGAGAAAGGACTGCAGGGAAACCATGGACGACAGCAAAGAGGGGGCAGAATGAGCTGCTGGGAGACCACTCAGAAGCCTCCCAACAAGGTCCAGATGATCAACGACCAGAGCCTGAAGCAGAGCGCTGATGGTGGGTGTGGAGAGCTCACAGCACGCCAGCCTGCAGGGATCCACGGAAGTCACCTCTTTCACCTTTTGGGGGGGGAAATCCTCTTCAATGACCTTTCCTGAACACCCAGTCTGTCTCCTGAGAATCGCCACCACCACCGTGGTAGTCGTGTGAGCAAACGTTCCAAAAGACCACAGCCCCAGTGCCCGCAGGAAGATCACCTGTTGCTGATGAGTGACAAACACCTGGATTTCATCCTCTCCTGGTGGTTCAGAGAGTTATGAGTTCAGACCTGAGTCAGCCATCCCTCTTGCATGCTGACAGGGACCAAGAGACCCCCAGGTTATGAAACGGCGCAGGCAAGAGCCCAGCTCTCTGTCTCGCTCAGAGGTGCCCCCGGAGCTCCAGGAAGCAGAAGCAGCCTGACCTTTCCCTCGGCTGAGCCATCGAGCTGTGAGATGACGGCTTGTGAGTCAGAAGCTAGTGGGCAACGCCAGCTGAACATAATGAGGGGCCGGCTGTCCGCTGCACCATTAACCTTTTCCTTGAGAGCAAAAGCAGAGAACCTGCTGAACACACAACAAAAACAGCATGTAGTCTGACAAATGACCAACACAACCTGAAAATCATTGGAGATCTGACTGAAAGGGTGTGGGCTTCTGATTACAGCTTGGAGATGTTGAGAGCTTGGGGGAAAAAAAAAACATCACTTCCATCCTGAAGGCAAGAAGACACTTGACAAAGTAGAAATTGACTTGTCCTGAACTGATGAGAGAAATGAAGTGCTAGAGAAAACTAACCTGAAATCTGTGGGCAGGCACCTCCAGAAAAAAGCAGGACCCCAGCACAGGTGCCTCTGCGGGCCACGAAGGCCAGTTCACAGGTTTAGCCGGACACTGCAAGCGCCTGTGAAGGCCTGGCATAGGCGAGGGGAGTGGGAAGCCCCCAGGGCTGCCGTGCACACCACGTACAATCTTCCACCAGGGCAAGGACCTGAGGACACCCGCTGGGGCTGGAGGGGAGGGGGCCAGAGCCACTGCCCCACAGCAGCCCCTCTCGTCCCCACCGGATCAAGGCCTTCATCTGCGGGCCAACAGCACAGAGAAGAGCGCAGGACAGGGGTGCAAACCCCCGTGGCTGGGGGAGGGGAACGGCAACTGCCAAGCAAGCCTCCCCCAGCCTCACCCGCCCCATCTCCCCCAGAACCAGAGCCCTCGGAGCCCACAGTCAGCCCTCAGACCAGGAGTGCAGAGAAGAGGTTTGGCGGTGCGGTGGGGTGGGGCTGATGGTCACTGAAGCCATCTGAGCAGAGGCAAGAGAGCACACTTGGAAAGGAAGAAGAGGACGCTGGATAGAGCTCTGAGCGATTCCGCTCTGTGACGGTCAAGACGGAAGGGAGGAGGCAGCACGTGGAACGGACGGAGCACGAGGAGGAGAAGCAAGAGGGAGGAGACCTCCAGGCCGGGAGCCGGCTTTGGAATTAAAGATAAAGATGGCCCTGGCCCCGTCTCAGTCTGGGGGCGCTGTAGTGTGTGGGACCAGAAATGCAGACGACTGTGGCAGCAGGGAGCCAGAGCGGCCCTGGGGACCAGAGGCTGGGAGCACAGAGCCCAGGTTCCGAGGCCACCGTCCAGCTCCCTCCTGGGGTTCTCTGGAGAGCGGCCAGCACCTCTATCACATGCTCTCACGCAGAGAAGGGGGACGAGGTAGGTGGGGACAGGTGAGGGGGAACAGGGGAGAGATGCAGTACAGCTTCGAGCCTCCATACTCTGTGGTCTCAGAAAAAAAATCCAAGTTAAGAACATCTTCTAAAGAAGTAAAAAGAAAATCAGACCTTTATGAAAGCCTCAGGCATCTAGGAATTAAGAAAACAAGAAATCTCCTGATATTAAGATTGCAACTGGTGTTTGATTTCTGGGTAAGTCAGGCCTCACTGGTCTTTAAAAAGTGAGACTACATCTTCCCAGAACGAGTATCTGCTTTTGCAGAGAGCGGCAGACCGGAGCAGACGGGCTCGGTGCCTCCAGGTCTCAGGCACAGTCCTCGGGAAGGGACGGCTTAGGGACGGGAACACACAGGGTTCCACAGCAAGGGCTGCAAATAAAACCAGTCCCCAGCAACGGTCAGAGGCTGAATCTTCAAACTGTGAAGATGCAAACATAATGAAACACTGAAGGTAAACATGGCTTCTTTTTTTTAACCCAAATCTCCAACTGTGGACAAAGAACTAAAATGATTCGAACTTATACCATAGGCAGATTTTGTCTTAGCTTAACAAACGAGACATTTCAGGCAAGAAGCACTGCCGTGGGGAGCAGAACAAATTCTAACAGCTCACCAAACACTGGGCCAGCTCCACAACCCTGTGCTGCAAACACCCCAGGCCCCCAGTGACAGTAGGATGCGCTCGGTACAGACAAACCCCTTCCCTGCTGCCCGCCCGCCACGCTCTCTCCTGCTTCACATCTACACGCCGCACCCTCGAGCCCTCACACCTGCCACCTGCTGCATCAGGAGACCCTCGGCACCAAGCCGCCCACCCGCCTTCTTCCCACAGTCTCCGTCACACCCTTTTCTCAGAGAACTTTCAGGGACTCGCCAACAGAGTCTGAGCTGGTTCCCTGAGTTTCAGGCCTTCCTCAGCCACCGAACCTACCATCCCGACCTAAACCCCCCCTTGTCCTGAGCCTCCAGCCCGCCCGGAGTCGGGCTGTCCCGGGTCCCAGCGCCTGGCCGCCTGACAGGCCGCACTCCCCCCCTGAACTCAGGGTTAGGCCGGCGCGTCTCACTCCACAGCATGCCGCGCACCTCCTCAGCCAAGTCGTTCCTGGGATCTTCTCTGAGGCGGGCCCTGCGCTGGGTGCTGGGAGTGGAGAGGCATGAAGGGACAGTGTGGGGGAAGCCGTGGCAGCGTCTGGAGGTGCAGCGGGGACACGCGGGCCGTGAGGCGGGCGCGAGAAAGGGGGGGCTCGGCAGGCAGACGCAGGAGGGACAGACACCGCCGGCCCAGGAAACAGCGCTGCAGGCTCAGGACGACCTGCCGGCGGCCGTGTCCCCAGCACCCCTCTCCAGGACTGCCTCCCCTTCTCTCCTCGCATCGGCTTGTTGAAGGAACCAGGTTGCCTGAGAGCTGACCGTCGTCTGAACCGGAGGAGCCTCACAGGTTTTCTCATGAACTGGCAGGGAGAGCCCCGAGTGCTCGTCAGTCTCAGGTGTGATGTGGGGCGACACGAACTCACGGGCGGCGTGTGTTCTCCCATCAGGAGGAACGTAACGCNTTTTTTTTTTGGAAAAGTTTCAGAAGGATAGCTGGTAACTCTTCTCTAAGTATTTGATAGAATTCACCTGTGAAGACATCTGGTCCTGGACTTCTGCTTGTTAGGAGTTTTTAAGTTACTGATGCAGTTTCAGTACTGGTAATTTGTGCATTCATATTTTCTATTTCTTCCCGATTCTGTCTCGAGAGATTTAACCTTTCTAAGAGTTTCCATTTCTTCAAGGCTGTCCATCTTATTGACCTGTGGTCACTTGCAGTCATCTCTTATGATCCTTTGTATTTCTGTCATGTCCATTGTAACTTCTTTTTCATTTCTGATTTTACTGGTTTGAGTCCTCTTCCCTTTTTTCTTAATGAGTCTGCTTAGAGGCTTTAATCAATTTTGTCTTTTTTGAAGAACCACCTTTTCATTTCATTGATCTTTCCTATTGCTTTTTTTAGTCTCTATTTTGCTTGTTTCTGCTCTAATCTTTATGATTTAGTCTACTTAAGCTTGCTTGTTCTTCTTTCTCTAGCTGCTTTCAGAACATCCTTCAGTATTGAGCAGCCCTCCAGCTCCCCACTGTAGACTGCCTCTGCATCCTGCAGTATGAGTGCCCCTCGTTTGCTCCCCTGCCCTCCATGATCTTCTATACCCCAGGCTCGAGCCACTGGAACCCTCTCACAGCTCCCTGAGCTCAGTTACTCATGAGGACAGTTTCTATTGCAGACAATAGACTCTCTACTCAAAGCAGCATAAGGCTGATGGGGATTCTTTGTTTCTCTTGACTGGGAGGGATGCTGGCGGGACTGAAGAGAGAGCTGTGGGACTTGAGTTTCAGAAACAGGAACTCAGATTCTGCCTAATAGGTCCTCCTCCAAGCCCACTTCCTCTTATCAAACTCCTATTCATCCCTCAAGACCCATAAGTATGACCTCCTCCAAGAGACCTCCCAGTAACACCCCTAAGCAGAGGCCCCTCCATCTTCTGGGATCTCAGAGATCATGTTTGTGCCTCTTTCATTGCATTGGGAGTATTTTTTACTACTCACCCACCTCCTCTAGGAACCTATGGCGTCTTCAAGGACACCGGCTCTGCATTCTCCTGTCTCGCTCTTGTGAGAAGCCCATTCAAGCGCACAGTAGGCTTTCAATAAATAGAGAAAATCAGGGTTAGCCTTCAGCCTGTGTCCCTTCGCTCTGTCTTGGGCCTGGGGACATAAAGGAGCTTCACGTCAGAATTCTGTGGCCTCCTGGGGGAGGGGGGGCTTGGTTCTTGCTCACTTAACATATGCAGACCACCCTNACCAGAACTAACAAGTGACGATACCCATACTTGCCTGTTCTTACCTCCATAAAGTCTATTTCCTGTCTCTTATACAGATCTAGATGTGTATAAGAGACAGGAGCTAGACATCTTGGAATGTGAAGTCAAGTGGGCCTTAGGAAGAATCACTATGAACAAAGCTAGTGGAGGTGATGGCATTCTAGTTGAGCTGTTTCAAATCCTGAAAGATGATGCTGTGAAAGTGCTGCACTCAATATGCCAGCACATTTGGAAAACTCAGCAGTGGCCACAGGACTGCAAAAGGTCAGGTTTCATTCCAAGCCCAAAGAAAGGCAATGCCAAAAAATGCTCAAAATACCCCACAATTGCACTCATCTCACACACTAGTAAAGTAATGCTCAAAATTCTCCAAGCCAGGCTTCAGCAGTACATGAACCATGAACTTCCAGATGTTCAAGTTGGTTTTAGAAAAGGCAGAGGAACCAGAGATCAAACTGCCAACATCTGCGGGATCATTGAAAAAGCAAGAGAGTTTCACAAAAACACCTACTTCTGTTTTATTGACTATGCCAAAGCCTTTGACTGTGTGGATCACAATAAACTGTGGAATTGAACATGAGGGAAGCCCTAGTCCCTGTCATTTATTCCACTACAGAGTTTGTTTCTTAAGGGCAAGATCTGGTCTGTCTTAATCACAACTGTGTTGTGAGGCTTAGCTGAGTATCTTGACACAATGAAGGCTTGAAAAAAAACAGTTGTTGAAACATGTGTGTATATATATATATATATATATATATACACACACACATACATATAAATATTACCTCTCAGTAACTTTTGTGTTTATATTGCCCCAAATTTTAGGGTTAATTTCCTTCCATCTCTCTCCAGTATTCTTCTTTTTAAAATCTTTGGCATTAAAACAATCTTATCTTGACTTAGCACTTTAAACTGTATTTTTCTGAGCTACATTTTGCTCCTCTTCTTTGACTATATAAGATTCTAACGTGTGGGAAACTCAACAGCAGCCACAGCCAGGGAAATGGTCAATATTCATTCCAATCTCAAAGAAGAGCTATGCTAAAGAGTGTTCAAACTACCTCACAAATGCACTCATTTTACAAGCTAGCAAGGTAATGCTCAAAATCTTTCAAGCTAGATTTCAACACTACATAAACTGAAAACTTCCAGATGTACAAGCTGGATTTAGAAAAAGCAGAGGAACCAGAGATCAAATTGCTAGCATCTGTTGTATCATAGAAAAAGCAATAGAATTCCAGAAAAACATCTACTTCTGCTTCATTGACCATGCCAAAACCTTTGACTGTGTGAATCACAACAAACTGTGGAAAATTTTTCAAGAGATGGGAATACCAGACCACCTTACTTGTCTCCTGAAACACTTGTTTGCAGGTCAAGAAGCAACAATTAGAATCAGACATGGAACAACAGACTGGTTCCAAATTGGACAAGGAGTATGCCAAAGCTGCATATATATATATATATATATATATATAGCCATCCTGTTTATTTAACTTCTATGCAGAATACATCATGCAAAATGCCAGGCTAATGAAGCACAACCTGGGATCAAGAATCCTTGGAGAAATATCAGTAACTTCAGATACACAGATGACACCACCCTTATGGCAGAGAATGAAGAGGAAATAGAGTCTCTTGATGAAGGTGAAAGAGAAGCATGAAAATCTGACTTAAAACTTAACATAAAACACAGAAATATAAGTTTGCTAGCAAAGGTCCATATGGTCAAAGCTATGATTTTTCCAGTAGACATGTATGCATGTGAGAATTGGATCATAAAGAAGGCTGAGTACAGAAGAACTGATGCTTTGAATAGTGGTGCTGGAAAAGACTCTTGAGATTATGTTGGACTACAAGAAGATCAAACCAGTCAATCCTAAAGGAAATCAACCATTAATATTCACTGGAATGACTGAAGCTAAAGATGAAGCTCTAATACTTTGGCCACTTGATGTGAACAGCTGACTCATTAGAAAAGACCCTGATGCTAGGAAAGATTGAAAGCAGGAGGAGAGGGGAAGACAGAGGTTGAGATGGTTGGATGGCATCACCAACTCAATGGACATGACTGGGAAAGCTCCAGGAGATGATTAAGGACAGGGACGTCTGGCGTGCTGCAGTCCCTGTGGTGGCAATGAATCAGACACAACTGAGTGACTGAAAAACAACAGCAACACATGTGGTCACCATTATTGAGATTTATTTATTTTCATCATTTATTATCATCGTTATTTATAAATCATCATCATTTATTTTCAGTCTTGTTCCATTGAGTATTAGGTTAAGTTTATTAGTTTGTTCTTCAACTTGCTAAAGTAAAACCAAGTTACCAAAGCAATTAAGTAATCTCCAAAATATCCTGTTTGCACACACTCACATAGATTCCTTTTATTAAAAAAAATAATAATTTGGAGTATTAAGAGATATCCCCACCTAAAATTGCCCCTGGTCCTAGGGATCACTTGAAAGTATTCTGGGAAAGTATCATCTATATCCATCCAGCTTGGAGCTACTAAATACATACCCATAAAGATGACATGTTTCTATGTCTTCCCCCCCCAACCCCCTGCTTTTAACTCCTATTCCATATCCTTTGATTTCTTACCATACACAAATGTTTTAATGCCCATTACTGTTAATTCTATGAAAAGGCAGGCAGTATATTGTATATTGCATTTATTTCCTCCACCTCCTTGTTTTATTATTTCCATATATATCCTTGACTATTCTAGAATCTGACTCCGATGGTTACCTGGATGTTAGAATCAGTGCCTCATTGTAATGAGTTATAGTCTACTCTGTGAACAAATCTAAACTTAGAGAAACAATACAATAAAATAGCTAATTTCTAATATTTTAAGACTGGCAATGAAGCACATTCAAATAAGCTTTTTTGTTGTCTCAAATGATAAAAATACACTCAAGAATCACTTAAGCAGAAAGCATAATTTTATTGATCACATAAAGGGGTAATTTTTCATTTAAAATGCAGAACGGGAATGTACATCTATTTTTTTCTACCTCCTGAGAACTCAACATAAACTATAACAAAGGAAATTAAGAAAAATAATTTGATAATAAAGAAGAGAGCAAGAGGGGAGCTATTAGTGGAATTCATTTATCAGAAAAATGATGAGGATGCATATCATATTCTTAAAAGCTAATTAGTCCATATATAGTTGCCACTTGAATGTGCATGTTCCTCAAAAAATATTTTTGCAGGTCTTCTGTTTATATAAACATTATCAATCACCAAGTCAGCATAACAACAAACCACTATCATGTCCAGATAGCTGTTGATCCTGTGAATAAAAACCATGCCAGTCAGTGATAGTTCTGTTCTTATAAGACTGTCCTACTAGATCACCCTCCAAAAAGGACCACAGGAGTGATATTAGAGCTCTTTGAAATATTTTGTTGATTCACAATATGGGGTAAAGTGTCAAAGAGTGACCTGAAAGGGAAAATTATGTATTGGGGGCCAAAAGGATACTCATCTGAATGAGATGCCACTGGCAGTCGACAAGGAGTTTAAAATGTCAAGAAAGGTTACCTAAAGTTCAGTTCAGTTCAGTTGCTCAGTCATGTCCGACTCTTTGTGACCCCATGAATTGCAGCACGCCAGGCCTCCCTGTCCATCACCAACTCCCGGAGTTCACTCAGACTCATGTCCATCGAGTAAGTGATGCCATCCAGCCATCTCACCCTCGGTCGTCTCCTTCTCCTCCTGCCCCCAATCCCTCCCAGCATCAGAGTCTTTTCCAATGAGTCAACTCTTTGCATGAGGTGGCCAAAGTATTGGAGTTCAGCTTTAGCATCATTCCTTCCAAAGAAATCCCAGGGTTGATCTCCTTCAGAATGGACTGGTTGGATCTCCTTGCAGGGGGCACCAAATTACCTAGTGCCCAAGGCAATCACAAGGCAGTACTAGATTCACAAGAGTCAAAATTATGACTTTATGCTAATTAATTCATACAATAAAAGATTGAGTATACACCCTTCATGGATCACAGCCTTGTCATGGTGAAGAAGCTTATATAACTCAGTAAAGCTATAAGCCATGCCATGCAGGGCCACCCAAGATGGACAAATCATAATGAATAGCTCTGAGGAAATATGTTTCAGGGTAGAATGAAATGGCAACCTACTCCAGTATTCTTGCCTGGAGAACCCCATGAATAATATAAAAAGGCAAAAAGATATAACATCAGAAGATGACCCTCCAAGGTTGGAAAGTGTCCAATATGCTACTGGAGAAGAACAGAGGGCAAATACTAATAGCTCCAGAAAAATGAAGCAGCTGGGCCAAAGTAGAAATGATGCTCAGCTGTGAATGTGTCTGGTGGTGAAAGTTCAAAGCTGTAAAGAACAATACTTCATAGGAACCTGGAATGTTAGGAACACTAATCAGAGAAAATTGGATGTGATCAAGCAGGAGATGGCAAGAAGGAATATCAACATCTTAGGAATCAATGAACTAAAATGAACAGGAATGAAAAGTCAAAGTGAAGTCATTCAGTCATGTCTGACTCTTTGCGACCCCATGGACTGTAGCCTGCCAGGCTCCTCAGTCCATAGGATTTTCCAGGCAAGAGTACTGGAGTGGGTTGCCATTTTCTTCTCCAGAGGATCTTCCCAGCCCAGGGATCGAACCCAGGTCTCCCACATTGTAGGTAGATGCTTTACCGTCTGAGCCACCAGGGAAGTTTCAAACAGACACAGATTAATTTAATTTACTAATATGGTAAATAATCCATTGGAAGAAATGGGGTAGTCTTTATAGTCAACAGAAAATATTAAAATGCAGTACTTTGTGCAACATCAAAAACAACAGAATGATCTTGGTCCATTTCCAAGGTAAACCATTCATCATCACAGTAATCTAAATCTATGACCCATCCGCTGATGCTGAAGAGGCTGAAGCTAACTGGTTCCATGAAGAGCTACAAAATCTTGTAGAACTCACACAAACAAAGAAGCCCTATTCATCATAGGGCATTAGAATGTGAAAATAGGAAGCCACGAGATACAAAGAATAATAGGCAAGTTTGCCATTCCCTTCTCCAGGGGATCTTCTCAACCAAGGGATCAAACCTGTGTTTCTTTTATCTCCTGCATTGACAGGCAAGTTCTTTACCATTAGCACCACGTAGTGGAGGTGATGAATAGATGTAAGGGATTAGATCTAATAGACACATTGCCTGAAGAACCATGGACAGAAGTTCAAAATATTGCACAGGAGACGGTGACCAAAACTATTCCAAAGAAAAAGAAATGCAAGAAGGCTAAGTGGTTGTCTGAGGAGGTTTTACAAATAGCTGAGTATAGAAGAAAAGTGAAAAAAGGAGAAAGAAAGAGATATAAATAATTAATAATGCAGAGTTGCAGAGAATAGCAAGGAAAGATGAGAAGGTCTTCTTAAAAGAATAATGCCAAGAAATAGAGGAAAACAATAGAATGGGAAAGACTAGAGATCTCTTCAAGTAAACTGGACATATCGGAATATTTCATGCAAGGATAGACATGATACACGACAGAAATGACAAGGAACTAACAGAAGCAGAAGAAATTAAGAAGAGGCGGTAAGAGTACACAGAAGCACACTACTAAAAAGGACTTAATGACCCAGTTAACCACAATGGTATGTCCACGCACCTAGATCTGGACATCCTAGAGTGTGAAGTCAAGCACACCTTTGGAAGCATTCTATGAACAAAGCTAGTGGAGGTGAAAGAATTCCAGCTGAGCTATTTAAAATCGTAAAGGAAGATACTCTCAAAATTCTGCACTCAACATGTTAGCAAACTTGGAAAACTCAGCAGTGGTCACAGAACTGGAAAAGGTCAGTTTTTAATCCCAGTCCTAAAGAAGGGCAACACCAAAAAAAGCTCACACTGTCATTCATATGCGCTCATTTCACATGCTAGCAAGGTCATGCTCAAAATCCTTCAAGCTAAGTTTCAGTAATATGTGAACTGAGAACTTCCAAATATACAGCTGGGTTTAGAAAAGGCAGGGAAACCAGAGATAAAATTGCCAACATTCGTTGGATCATGGAGAAAGCAAAGGAATTCCAGGAAAACATATATTTCTGCTTCATTGACTATGCTAAAATCTTTGAATATGTGGTCACGATAAACTGCAAAAAATTCTTAGAGATGAGAGTGCCAGACTGTCTTACCTGTCTCCTGAGAAACCTGTAACCAGGTCAAGAAGCAAAAGAACCAGAAATGGAATAACTGGCATGGAACAAATGTTCTAAATTGGAAAAGGAGTATGAGAAGGCTGTATATTATCACCCTGCTTATTTAAATTCTATGCAGAGCAAATCATGCAAAATACTGGACTGAATGAATCACTTGCTGCAATCAAGATTGCCAGGAGAAATATCAACAACCTCAGATATGCAGGAGATATCATTCTAACAGCAGAAAGTAAACAGGAACTTAAGAGCTCTTGAGGTTGAAAGAGGAGAGTGACAAAGCTGGCTTAAAAATCAACATTCAAAAAACTAATCATGACATCTGATTCCATTCAGTTCAGTTCAGATGTTCAGTCGTGTCTGACTCTTTGCAACCCCATGAATCACAGCATGCCAAGCCTCACTATCGTTCACCAACTCCTGGAATTCACTCAAACTCATGTCCATCGAGTCAGTGATGCCATCCAGACATCTCATCCTATGTCGTCTCCTTCTCCTCCTGCCCTCAATCCCTTTCAGCATCAGGGTCTATTCCAATGAGTGAACTCTTCACATGAGGTGGCAAAGTATTGGCGTTTCAGCTTCAGCATCAGTCCTTCCAGTGAGCACCCAGGACTGATCTCCTTTAGGATGGACTGGTTGGATCTCCTTGCAGTCCNACTCAGCTTTCAGGATCTTACTTCCCCAATCAGGGACTGAATCCAAGTCACCAGTAGTGGAAGCCCAGAGTCCTAACCACTAGACTGCCAGGGAATTCTCTCCAATGTTTATTTAAAAGAAAGCTCTTTGATAAGGCCTTTTCTGATAAACCATTTAGAAGTCTTGACTCCACTGTAGCACTACATTTATATTTCACTTACAGTTACTTGTGGCACAGTTAACATACATGTGTCAGTATCACTTTCTAGATAAATCTTTTTCATCTTGGGATACCTATAGGCCCTAGCATATTGTATTGTATCTCCTCTCTGTATCGTTTTTTACTAACTGAATACCATAACACTGCATCTCTCAATATCTGTTATAGAAAACCTGCAAGAGGCCCTAAGTGAAAAAAAGAATTCTGTGATCAGATACTCTTTCCAAATATAGAATTCTTCCACTACCTGGCATAAAGTTTTATTCATCATCCTCCATTTGGTAGGAAAAAGATGTTATCTCATTTAAGTTTGTATTTCGCTGTTTTATTTACATTCAGTTGTTTTCATTTTCATTTTTGAAGAATCTTTCCATATAGTTATTAGCTATCTGTGATTATCATTTCTATCAACTGTCTGATTTCAGAATTTTTTAAATGACCTGAGTCAGTGGTTCACAAACCAGAATGATGAGTGGTCAACACTTAGCAAGAAAAACTGATATGGAGATATGAAGAAAATCAATAAAATGTTATATAGACAAAACAGAAATATCAATAAAGAGAAAATACATAAAGAAACCAAAAAAGAAAATCAGGAGACAAAAAGTTCAATATCTAAAATGAATTCACTAAATGGATTCAAACAAAAGAAAGAATCATCAAGCTTGAAGATAGAACAAGGGAAATTATCAAGTCTGAGGAAAAGAAGAAAACTGATAGAAAAATAAACACAGAAGGTACCTATAGGACACAAACCAGTGTACCAACATATGCACTGTGGGAGTCCCAGAAGGAGGAAAAGAGCAAAATGGGGCAGACAGAATATCTGAAAAATTAATAATTGAAAACTCCCCCAAATCTGATGAAAAACATGAACATAAACGTCCAAGAAGCTCTACAAACACCATGTAAAGATAAGCTCAAAGAGATCCACATAAAGACACTGAACAGTCAAAGATAAAGAGAAAATCTTGAAAGCAGCAAGACAAAACTGACTTATCACACACAAGGTGTCCTCGGTAAGTATATAAGCGGGGTCGGATGGCATCACTGACTCAATGGACAGGAGTTTGAGTAAACTTCGGGAGTGGGTGACGGACAGGGAGGCCTGGCGTGCTGCAGTCTGCTGGGGACACAAAGAGCTGGACACGACTGAGTGAAAGAACTGAACTGAACTCATTAGAAAGACTGTATGCCAGCACACTGATATATTCAAAATGTTAAAAGAAAAAGCAGATAACCAAGAATCTTATATTAGGTAAAACTCTCCTTCAAGAAGAAATTAAGACTTTACCAAATAAAGCCTAAGAAAGTTCATACTACTGAAGGAAGTTCAGCACAATGAAAGAGCGATAGAAAGTAATTCACATACTGGGCATATACTTTGAGGAAACCATAACTGAAAAAAACTCACGTACCTCAATGTTCATNACCAAATAAAGCCTAAGAAAGTTCATACTACTGAAGGAAGTTCAGCACAATGAAAGAGCGATAGAAAGTAATTCACATACTGGGCATATACTTTGAGGAAACCATAACTGAAAAAAACTCACGTACCTCAATGTTCATCACAGCATTATTTCAAATTGCTAGGACATGGAAGTAACCTAGTTGTCCATCATCAGATGAATGGATAAAGAAGAAAAGGATACAATGGAATTGGAATTAGGACTGTTTTGGAAAAGTGAGCTTACTTAGCAGTAATGTTGATGATGGAAGAGATGATAAAAGTAGTGAATTCATGTTTCTGTCCTTCTTGTGTGTCATTTTCAAAAATAATCTCTTGTTCATTTGAAAAAAAAAAAGAAGTTCTGATACATGTACACAATGGAATATTACTCAGCCATAAAAAGGAACACATTTGACTCAGTTCTAACAAGATGGATGCACCTATACAGAGTGAAGTAAGCCAGAAAGAGAAAGACAAATATTATGTATTAATGAATACATATGGAGTCTAGAAAGACAGTGCTGATGAAGCTACCTGCAGGGCAGCGCTGGAGACACAGACACAGAGAACAGACTGTGGAAACAGCAGGAGAGGTGAGGGTGGGGCAGACTAAGAGAGCTGCACTGCCACACGTGCAGCTGGACAGGCAGCGGAAAGTCGCTGTGGGAGGCGGGGAGCTCAAATCTGATGCTGGGTGACACCTTAGAGGGG
>SJYV01056086.1:0-15032 GCA_006410875.1 Neotragus pygmaeus
GGGATCTCTAGGTGAAAAGACTAAGAACAAATGCAGGAATCCAGCTCAACTTCCATGTGATCTATGTCACAGGAAGGAGATAACACTTTTAGAGTGCTACATTAAAGCTGCATAGAGGTATAATGGGATGATAATCTCTAAATGATGTTAAGGAATAACAGTGATAAAAAAGTAGTATTGTAAACCTTCCTTATCTTTGACAGGGAATTGATATCACTGGCTTAAAGAAGCAGAAATTAATAGCCTATTTGATCGTTAAGAAGCTTCCTTTTCTTAGGACATTCAGAGGCAAAGGATAAAAACAACAACAATGAAACCACTAATTTAGTGTAAATCATGACATCTCCTAACTCTTTGGGAAATTAAGTGACAGTTTCTGAGAAATAAGGTCAGGATTTTAAAAGACAAAACCCACATGAAGTTAATCTTGAAATATCTCACTTTTCAGAAATGTTTTATCAAGTAATGACAGAGAGCATGCCAAGATTTATCAAACCTGTCAACCTCTACCCCCTTTTGACTGGTGAAGGAACAAGTGATCTTGCTAAAATAAACCTGCAGTCTTATCTAGTAAATTGAATTAATTTTCAGGGTGACACAGATGGTGTTTTTATCTCATTTTCCCATTGAATACTATGACTTTGAAAGTGAAAAGAGCCTGTGAAAAATGAAGTGTTGGCTTGGAAGATTATGCTGAAGAAATGAATTTGGTTCGGGAGACTTGGCAGAGATTGGGCATTTCTCACACAGCCCAGGAAGAATGGATCTGGCATGAGTTTGGTGATCTGATTAAAAGCAATTTCATTAAAATGTAGCGACAAAGGAGAATGTATGAAACTAATATGAAGGTGTTCTTGTCTAAGAATCAGAACTGTGTTCAAATGGCCCATGAATTAGTCAAAAAATTATTCAGAGAAGATTATAAAGTGATAACTGTGATTTCAGATGCTTATAAACAATGCAGTGTATTAAGAGTGACAAATAATACATAAAACTTTCTTAGTTAAGACTGATTTATTAGTCTTCATTACTGTATTTGAAGTCAGGCCCCTGGATCTATTACTTCAAGATTTGCAATCCTCTCCAGTCTAGTCCATGTTAAATTCATCCATCAACCGTATGCAAGAACAATGATACTCTCAGACTTCGCTTTGTTTTAATTTGTCGGTTGGTTTGTTTTTAAACAACCAAGCATACAGTTAGACTTCTGATGATATCATCAATTGTGTTGGGAAAACCACTCATCTTCCCTCACTAAGTCCAGGTGGTTTGATTGGGCCATACTGCAGAACTAGGAATGAGGTTCTCATTTAAGCCTAGAAAAATCTACATATTTCATCCCACATCTCACATTGATTCATTCAGGAAAATGCATGTGCCCCAAATAGATGTAAATAGAGATAATTCAAAAATGATCATAAAATAAATCATTGTTTCTTCTTGAATTTAAGGTATATAAATCTGTGTTTTCCAGTACCTTCCTGGATTTTCTAGTACCTCCTAGTACCTTAAAGAGCAAGATTGTCTGAGAATGAAGCAGCGCAGATAAAAGGTATGCTGAACTCAGAGGTGGGTGATCTGTACTGAAGTCCTAGGACTTAGTTACCGAAGCCAATTTTTATGCCTGTGGATTCTGTAGACAGCCTCTCATTACTGATTCCCCTATACGTCTTTCTTCTATATCTCTGACATCAGATGTCCTCCGAATTCCTCACTTCACACACTCTCACAGGCACACACACATACAACCTTCAATATCTTCTCCCTCTTCTGTTTCTTTATCATGCTGTGCCTATCTTTTTATTATGAAAGTGTGTACTAATTTGCAGATGTTTCTGATTCCCACATGTGCATTACTACTTAAAGGGTCAGGATACTGCAGTATTCATCTCATAATTTTATTCAACTTTACTGCCTGCACAAGGTAGGTACCCATTAAATTCTTTTGAAGTAATTTCTATAAATCATGTATCCACTGTAGGAAAATTTTAGGAAACTGTATCTTAAGTGCATTTTTACACATTGATAGAACTATATTTTAGTAAGGTTTCATTCTTTGACTTAATTTCACAAAATTAGGGGAAAAGAAGACATATTTACTTCATTATGATATGGTTCACATAAAGGAAAGCAATAGCTAATATTTGAATATTTATGATGCAATAAGCCCTACGCTATATGCTTTTACATCTAGTTCTTTAAACAAATTTATGATTTAGAAACAATATTTCACAGTTATACAGATAAAAAGACAAATTTTTGTGTGTAAGTGTAGTCAGTCATGTCTGACCTTTATTGACCCCATGGACTGTAGCTGGCCAGGCTCCTCTGTCCATGGGATTTTCCAGGCAAGAATACTGCAGTGGGGTGCAGTTTCCTCTTTCAGGGGATCTTCGGTAAATTAAGTGGAAATCACACAGTAAATTAGAAGCAGAGGCGATAGTGGAACTCAGACACTTGGACTGGAACACATATTTTTTTTAACAACAACGCTGAATACAAATACTACTGTTTTGTTCTCTTGAGACAGATTTTTCTAGTGAATAAATTTAACAAGTTTAGCAGAGTTTTAATTGAACTCAATCTAACCAGAATTTCCAGTTGACTGCACTGTATGTCAAATCAGCTATCACATCTCTTGATGCCTACAAGGTCGGTAAGCAGTGGTAGTTCCCATTGACTCATGCTACCAGCACAGAGCTTTGATTCTCTGTTCAGCTCTTTTCTAGCTAGAAAAGCTGTCTAATTTATTTTTCCATGTGTCAGTTACTTCATCTGTTAAAATGGGATCTCACCACAAAATTCTTTAACAAGTCAAATAAATTGGATTACATATAAATAAGTCAAATTAGAGGCAATTAGTAAAGTCTCTTTAAAAGAAAAATACTGAAAGTAACACAGATAATAGAATGCATTTGGGAAAAAATGATGTGCCATCTTGAAGGTATGAAAAATTTGATAATTTTGAAAATAATAATCATTGCCTTTGGGATTTCAGATTTGTGTCTTTGCTTAAAGGTGGCATATGGCCCCCTTCTCTGGTCAAGGGTCCTAAGAATGAATCTTGTGAATTTAAACTTAACTGTGAAGCCTAGAGGGGCCAAAAAATTACAATTTTTGGCCAGGTTCCTAACCATTAGTTTCCCTTTCTCTTGTATACTAAGTCATTTCAGTTGTGTCTGACATTTTGTGACTCCATGGACTATGGCCCACCAGGCTCCTCTGTCCAAGAAATTCTCCAGGCAAGAATACTGGAGTGGGTTGCCATTTTCTTCTTCACTCTTTCTCTTAGCTCAAGTATAAAAAATAAGTCTGTCTGAAACATTAACAATCATAAAAACAGAAAACTTAGTAGAGAGGGCTGATGGAGAGAGAAAATAACACTGTTATGAGATTGAGAGAAATATAACATTTCTAACTTACAAAATTGAACTATAAGTTGGTATAGATTTAAAAACAAGCAGAAAAAAATAAATTGAATATGAGACAAACAAGAAAATTATTAAAATGAAAAAAACAACACAAATCTTTAAGAGAAGTAAAGATTTGGGTATGATGTCTTAAGAATCCTTTCAATGGAATTGAAGATTCTTTTGGATAAACCTCAAAAACACTAATCTTTTTATTCACCTTCTTCTTTCCAGTGTTTTCTCAGCTTCTTGCACAGTCAGCCTTCATGTTTAACAAATGAAAGAGTGAGCCCTGTGCTTGTGTAAAAACGCAACAAAATTCAGTGGGATTAAACTAACTAGTTTCTCTAATAAAAAGTTATTCACCTGTCTTTATTCAAATAATCATATTTTATAGTAAGTTGATGATTTTAGAATTTCTTTTAAGATTGCACTTGCCAGACACAGAATTCGGCAAATGATTAAGACTCACTATCTGTGCTGAGCACAGAAATAAAACTACAATAATTATAAGTTGCAACTAAAAAATGGAAATATTCATTTTGCTTCCTCATCGCTATTTTCAGTATCTGAAATTGAAAAGTTATTCCCTTTATTCTTTAAACATATTGAAACATACTCATTTATTCATGTTCTTTTATTTATTCAAGACTTTTTTCTAATATTTGTATAATACTTGAGTGCTAGAGCAATTATAAATACAAACAGACATTATAGTATTTTTTCTTCTGTAACTCAGGAAGCTGAACAGCTTACTTAATTATTCATTTCAATAAAAGTCAACACGTATGTGAAGCTAAAAAGAAATATGAATAAAGACACATTGTTATCTAACTCATGAACAAAAGGTTCAGGTCCTACCAAAACATATTCTGTACAGTAAATTAACTCTCAGTCAGTGAAACCTCCTCAGATAGAAAAGGTAGAATGGTTTTAAGCATGTCCATAAGTGTATGGACTTCTGATAAACATCGTGATCCAATAATCTTCAAAAACCCTCTGACTTCCAAATTTAAAACTCACTTACAAGGTGATTGAGTTTTTATTTCTTTTATAGACTCATGATAGAAAAACTATTAGCTCTCACATGTATTAGAAGAAATACTTATTCTAAAAAGCATCAGAAACACTTAGAGATGTTTAGTTAAAGATCATATTTAACTTACGTGGAGACTTGCTTCCTAAACCTATATGAGACTATAATAAATTGGAAGTAGTAAACTATTTTTCTGGATTTATAAAATGGAAAAATAATACAGTGTAAAATTTGGACAGTTATATATAAGTAAGAATGAATTACATTTTATTGTTAGAATTGAGTTTTAGCTCTATTAAATAAAACTGACTAGTCCAATAATATTTAATAAATAGCTCAATAGCAAAAAATATATTGAATAAATGAAATCAATTATTGCAGTTTTCATAAAGTCCAAATAACTTCAAGCAAACATTAATATTTGAGATGACTAGTCTTTTATAAGCCACATAGTACTAACCAGGAATACTACAGCACTTACAGTTTTTCAGCTAACTGAAACAAAACTCAGATGAAGCTACATGAATGAGCATTTACTAAATAAATTTCTTTTTTTTTAATTAATTTATTTTTTAATTTGACTTTACAATACTCTATTGGGTTTGCCATACTTCGACATGAATCCACCACAGGTGTACACAAGCTCCCAATCCCGAATCCCCCTCCCACCTCCCACCCCACAACGTCTCTCTGGATCATCCCCGTACATCAGCCCCAAGCCTCCTGCATCCTGTATCAAACATAGACTGGTGATTCGTTTCTTACATAATAGTATATATGCTTCAATGCAATTTCTTAATATTTGTTTTTATAGCTCAATAGTAAATTATCTAAAGTCTTGTTTTTCATACAGGTTTATGATGCTTGCAGGCCTAAGTAGACTCAGAGCAATTAGGATTAGTTGACCAAATTGATGATTAGGCAGCTGTCCAAGTTAGATCATTTCAGTATTTGAAACAGCTCTCAAAAGCTTACCATCAAAGTAATCTCAAGTTGAAATACAAACATGACAGGCTCTTCTGCCTCCTTTGAATTCTTAAGCAAGTTCCTTTTTTGTTTGTTTGTTGAAGAGAAAGAAAATATGTACACCTGTATATTTTGGTTCCTGTGAAGACAGTGCCAGTCTTCACAGGCTGCTGGCTCCTTCCCTCAAAATCAATGCTAAAGAGAATATAGAGGCAAGAGGGAAAATAATTGAGAATTCCAGGAACTCTAGCAGCATCTCAAAACTTGAAAACTCTCTGGGGATATTAAAGGCAGTTTTGAATTAATATATTTGTAGGAATGGAGTTGCTATAATACAGATAAGAGAGATTTCAGAGGTCCATGTAACAGAATAGTTTGGAGGAAAACATTAATATGGTTTTCTTGCCTCTCACCATGTTCCCCTTGACAAGCTTTCTGGTTTCCTCCAGTTAATATCAATGTAACACAAAAATCTGTGCTTGGATGACAGGTTGAAGACAGCACTTAATGACCAACTGCCCTCAGGCATTCATTGTCACTGCTCCTGAAATACAGTGGCAGGATTATTGGAAGATACACTGTGGAGGCAGCCTCCTCCCATTGGGCAGCTTCTCCCTAAGCGCTTAGCAGTTAAACCAGCCCTAGAATGCTGCCCTCTTCCACATGGACTATGATGCTTCCATCCTTAAACCTGTTCCAAACAGGAGAATAGGAGAGAGGGAGGAAGAAGTCTTGTATTCTCACTTGAAAAGGAATTACAGATTTTATACCTAACAGAGCTTATGTCACATCCCACTGGAAAGAATTCAATCACATCATGCACATAACCACGCACAGCTGCAAGAGAAGCTGGGAAAAGTAATATTATTATTACCTTATTAATACATAAGGTATTATATTTTTCTGTGAACATGTGCCTTATAAAACATTTAAGGACTTACTTACCAAATAAAGTGGAATGCGTTTATTGGGTTACAGCTAGAAACTTTTCTCAAAGTCCAATTCATCCCCTTCACCAGTATTTCCACATACCCATCTCACCTTTTTTAAAGAATATAAAACCTCTCACTCCAGATGTATGCATGACTCCCACCTTCCCAATATTCATGACAGAACCCAAGGTGGTATCCTCAGAAAGGCCTTCCCTGCCTGCCTGAAGAAAATCAGCCTTTTTCTAGTTCTTTATTGCCTCTTATTTTCTCCATATATTTATTAGCAACTACAATTATATAGTTGTATAATTATCATACACATTTATTTGTCACATATAATTTTTATTATACATGTACATTAACAAATATATCTATAGAAATAAACATATATACTTTATTTACACATATTTATATATATTTCTGGGCTTCCACAATGGCTTAGTGGTAAAGAATCTGCCTGTAATGCAGGAGACACAGTGGATGCGGATTTGATCCCTGAGTCGGGAACATCCCCTGGAGGAGAAAATGGCAACCCTCTCTAATATTCTTGCCTGGAAAATCCCATGGACAGAGGAGCCTGGTGGATTACAGTCCACAGGATCATGAGGAGTATGACATGACTTAGCAACTGGCACACATATACACATATTATCTTTTATATATATGAACAAATGTATTGACACAAACAATTTATATATTACCATCCAAATATAATCCCCTCTGTCCATGGAATTCTCCAAGCAAGAATACTGGAGTGGGTTGTCATGCCTTCCTCCAGGGGATCTTCCCAACTCAGGGGTTGAACCCATGTCTCTTACATCTCCTGCTTTGGCAGGTGGATTCTTTAACACTAGCACTACTGAAGAAGCCCATATGTAATTTTGTCCCATATAATTTTTTAAATTTACTTTTTCCCCTAGAGGGTAAGCTCACTTAAAGTTTAAACAGATTCATCTTGATTATTTGGTTCATTGTATCTTTCAGTCCAAGACATAAAAGGCATGAATAGGTGTTCGGTTTAGAAGATCCACAATTTTATTCTGAGTTAATACACATTCAACTAATATATATGGTGTATATATATATATATGTATTATGTATGTATGTATGTATGTATTCACTAGCCTTCCTCAAGTTCCCTTAGATCTTGTGACTAAGATCTTGCCAAAGAAGTATAAATTAAAGTGTTTGTGCAGCATCCAGGCCAGTTGCCCAAAGAGAGTTGATTCAAGTAAGTAAGATCAGGGCTTTTTGTTGTTGCTTGTTGTTCTTTTTCTCCTTTGCTTCATTTCACAGAGTAGAATGTGTACATAATTAAACATCGCAGTCATCTTGAACATAGCTGACTTTAATAAGAGGAACTGTATGCTAGGTTGGTAAAGGAAGAGGAGGTCCCCAATGATTATCAAGTTCAGTTTATCACACAGAGCTACTCACTCCAGAAATTTTTTCTTCCTAAGACAGGAATAAATTACTATCTTAAAACATGGCTATTTTGTTATTCTTTGCTGGATAAAATTCTTAACTAGTATATTAAATTATTATTATTATAACAATAAAAATCTAAAAAGATACAAAGCATAGTTCCAACACATTTTATTTTTTAGAGCAATTTTGGATGTTAAAAAAACCAAGGTGAGTTCCCAAATGTTCCCTCTCCTCTTCATCTTTCCACAGTTTCTCTAATATTAATATCTTACCTTAGTATAGTATATTTGTTAAAGTTGATGAACCAATATTGACACATTATTAACTAAACTCCACAGTTTACATTAGGGTTTACACTTTGTGTTGTACATTCTGTGGGTTTTGAGACGTGTATAATGGCATGGTAAAAACATTTTACATTATAGAGTTAAACAAAAATAGTAAAAGTATGAGTGAGATTGATTTTTATATTTATTTGGTTATGTGTTTGAAGGATGTTTCTCCCTTCTAGAATATAAGCCCCCAGGCATACATTTTTGTATGTTTTGTTCATTATGATATTTATAATTTCCAGAGCAGATTCTTGCCTGGAGTAGATGCTCAGTAAATATTTGTTGATTATACAAATGCAAATATGAATATACATGTTGAATATTGTTGAAACACAGATGATATTCTCTAATGCAAAACAAAATGAAAAGCTAGGACAAAAAAAAAAAAAAAAACTGCAAACCATATTTGAAAATCTCAGGAATTTTGAAATGGTTTGGAGGAAAAGGAGGAGATAAAATAATTTGAGGGGAATTAAAGAATTTACAAGCATGTGGAACAGAGTTAACAAAACAAAGGTTAATTCAGTAACAAAGTATTATAACAACTGCTGGAGTTATTTCCAGCTATAATACTTAATGTACTAGGAAAGGAAAGCCAGAAAGAGGGAGAGAGAAAAGATGAGGTCGTATTATGTGTGAGACAGAGAAGCAGAGAGATGGAGAGCACCAGCTAGCAAGAATTCTCTCCTTTTGATAGTCACAACCAAAGAAAAGAGATCTGACAGGATATGAGTTAGAGAACCAATACCTCTAATTCTCTTTTCATTCTGTGGATCTCCTATCAGCATTTCTTTTCTTCTCATACACTGAGAAGTAAGGGAATCTATTGATGTGGCCAGTAAGAGGAAACTTCTAGTTACAGAACAGGATGCAGTGAGTAGAGAATGACTCTGGAGTAGCAAACAGAAGATATCCTTTTCCGGCCTGGTTTTCTGCCTGACAGAAGACATTTTTGTGGTGAAAGCTTCTGTATTCTTGACACAGAGGATACAGAAATTCTCTTTAGCTACCATATTTTGTGGGGTGTTGGCAACTGAGTTGCATTCTCCAACTGAAACCACAAATATTCAATCATGTAAAGCAGTAAATAAAAAGAGAAGAAATGAGTAAAGAAATAGAACAAAACTTCTATGCTGCTAAGTCGCTTCAGTCGTGTCCGACTCTGTGCGACCCTGTAGACGGCAGCCCACCAGGCTCCCCCGTCCCTGGGATTCTCCAGGCAAGAACATTGGAGNCCTTTTTCTTCTCAAATCCAACAGTGAAGAAGCCCAAGGGACATGAAAAGGTCTCAGAATGAATCACCCACACACGGGAAACGCTTCCTAGCAGGACCAGTTACGGGTGGACAGAGGTGGGGAGAAACAGCTCTTCCTATGCATCCAGAAGGAGCATCTTCGAGACACACAGCCTAAAAGAGCAGTCTAGGTCAGCTGGGGACCCTCCCCCGCCTCCTCCTGTCTCTTGTCCAACTTGATGACTTCCAGAACTAGGATATAAAGCATCTCTGCGGCAGGAAGCGACACCACGTAGAACAATACAAGCCTCCGAAGGACAGGTGTCCTCGCAGTTGGACCTGAACCACAGAAAAGAGAAATTCTCTCTTCTCTTGCCACCAGTGCAGATGGATGGGATCTGAAGATCATTTCCTCAGCAGGCAAAAACCCAGGGAAGAGGAACTGGGAAAGGTCACGTCCAAACAAATCTATCAACTGGACTGAGAGGGCCCGGGAATGTGCAAGCAGACACGCGCACCGCCCGAGAAAGGAGGAGAGAGCGAACCCTGGCATGCAGGGGCCATCTCCTCCGGGGAGCCTTCCTGCAAGGGGCCTTGAGAAAGCCCGACTCGGTCAGCTGGTTTGACAGACAGCTTCACGAAGGCAGGAAGCCACAAGAAGAGGTGTAGCCCCGAGATGGGGAATATCCTGGGTGACTCTGCCAGCCACAAGTGACTCCCTCCACCCGTGAAACTAAAACTCATGCGAAATTAACACGTGATACGAAACACATGGGAGAGCCTCGGTGTTACAAGTTACAAGGTCTTTCTGACCCTTCTGTCCCCAAAGAAAGAAAGAGAATCCTGTTTCAGCGAAGACACCTCCTTGTAACGCGCTTCTGAATAAGCAGAAAACTGGGAACTGTTAGCAAAGTTTGCTAGAATTTATGCCATATTACAGTTACTGATTATTGTATTAACACCAGTACTAATATTCGAGGTTGTCGCTGAAGCATGTGTTCCTCCCAGAGATGAACACTCACTCATGGTTAAGCAAACCCATTGAGTTAGTCAACAAATAACTTTCAAAGCACATTGGTCGGTGCTGGGGGCTCAGGAGGCAGGTGGGGGCTGGGGCGGGTGCGTGGGTCAGGCAGTGAGGAGTGAAGACGGGGAGTTAGTGTTTAATGGAGACAGAGTCTCAGTTACGGAAGGCGAAAAATTTGGGAGACAGATGATGGTGAGAGTTGCACACGATGCGGATGTATTTAGTGCCGCTAAACTGTACAGTTAAATATGGTTAAAATAGTATGTGTTTTATTATGTGACTTTTACCACAGTAAAAAAAAATATTTTACAATCACTTACTGCAATCATAACCATTGANCAGATGATGGTGAGAGTTGCACACGATGCGGATGTATTTAGTGCCGCTAAACTGTACAGTTAAATATGGTTAAAATAGTATGTGTTTTATTATGTGACTTTTACCACAGTAAAAAAAAATATTTTACAATCACTTACTGCAATCATAACCATTGAAGATATTTTCTCAAAGTCCACACACCTATGTGTAAAAATTGGAATTTATCCTGGTCGGTACCTCTGCACCCTCCCCTCTGCAGAGAGCTCTTGAGGAGCTGCCCCCTTCACACCCAGATTTTAAGTTATGACATGCCCACCCTCCTGTCAACCTGCTCACCCTCAGTCTGTGGCCCAACAAGCCCCCCTCACCCACACCAGCCCTGGGGTTTTCCTTTCCTGCCCTCACCTGCAAGCGAAATGAAGAGGAGCTGTGTGACTTTGGACCAGTGGCTTCTCCTTTCTGACCTCAGTTTTCTCATTTACACAGTGGGAGTAGTGGAGCTGTGTGGGTCAAGGATGACTGCGGAAGAGGGCAGGCCAGGACTTGGCCCATTCACAAGGTNATATTTTATATAGATAAAGAATATGCATAGTATTTCATTTTCCCATTTCAAAGGCTCCAATTTTACTTATGTTAGATATTTGCTATTGATTATTGTCACTGAGGTTTTATTTTTTAGTTCATTTAAAACTGTCTCTGCTATGTCCTCAAATTCATTGATCTGATGTTAATCTAATTTAAATTAAGATTTCATCTGTGACAGTGTAATTTTTGACTCTAAAAATTCATTTGGTTCTTTTGCATGTGTCTGATTTTTCTCCTCATTATGCTTATATTTTTCTTTACATCCCTGAGCATATTTGTTATAGCTGTTTTTAAAATCTAATCTGTCATTTTCTTGTTTCTTTACATGTGTAGTAATACAAAATTAGATCTTAATATTGTGGATACTATATTTTTGTGCCCCTGGATTTTGTCTTTTCCTTAAAGAGGGCCAAAGTTTACTTCTGCAGACGGTTAAGTATTTTGTAATTGAGCTTTATCCATTGTAGACTTGTTTTTGAAAATTTGGTTAGTGTATATCCATGGCTTAGTTTTTTACCGGGGACAATGTAGTCCAATTACTATGGCATGAATCTTCTGCGGTCTCTATTTCATCTTTCAGTGAAATCTCTAGTATATATGGTGAAAACCTGAGTATCTTCTAGCCCTTTGTAAACTCTGAAAATTATTTAGCTTGTTCCTTCCTGTTAATTATTTTCCTCAGTGTGTTTACCCTGTGCAAGCACAGATTAATATTCTGCAGTATTCTTTTAGGGGATTTCCTGGTGGCTCAGACAGTAAAGAGACTGTCTGCAATGTGGGAGACCCGAATTCAATCCCTGGGTCAGTAAGATCCTCTGAAGAAGGAAATGACAACCCACTCCAGTAATCGTGCCTGGAAAATCCCAAGGACAGGCTACAGTCCATGGGGTCACAAAGAGTTGGACATGACTGAGCAACTTCATTTCACTTCACATTCTTTTAGCTCTCTTCTTCATGTTAATTCCCTCTACTTAGGTACTCTGAACTGAAAATGCCAGCTTTACTCTTTCAGTTGTACCCTCTGTCTTCTCAACTCAGAAACCCTTATATATTTTCTCTAAGACTCTTCCTCTATGCATTATAATCTGGAAACTAACTTGAATTGGAAGGAAAGTGCCATTGTAAGGCTTATATTATTTAATTATAAATCATTTTCTAATTTTTGAGATAACATTTTCTACAATTTGTTAATTAAGAAAATATGAGTCTAAGGTAATATTTTCAAATTATAGACTAATTTCCTTATTTGAAAATAATTTACTACTGGAANAAGGAAAGTGCCATTGTAAGGCTTATATTATTTAATTATAAATCATTTTCTAATTTTTGAGATAACATTTTCTACAATTTGTTAATTAAGAAAATATGAGTCTAAGGTAATATTTTCAAATTATAGACTAATTTCCTGATTTGAAAATAATTTACTACTGGAAATAGTAAAGACACTTGTAGTACATAGCCAAAAATGAAGAAAAGAAAAGAAAAGGAGAAATATTAGCCAGGTAATACAAAAATTATTTTCTAGATTTTATATTGCCTTTTTTGAAATTTAATATTTGTGAGTTTATCTTTCAATTAGCTACATATTTTGATTTTAATTTTGTAGCATAATATTGTATTAAGAATGTCATTACATTATAATATTTAGTCTTATTTTTCAGTTGGTTACTCGTGTCCAACTCTTTACAACCCCATTGATTGCAGCATGTTAGGCTTCCCTGCCCTTCAATAATATCCAATGATCTCCTCTTCTGTCATCCCCTTCTCCTCCTGCCTTCAATCTTTCCCAGCATCACTGGTCTTTTCCTGTGTATCAGTTCTTCCCATCATGTGGCCAAAGTATTGGAGTTTTAGCTTCAGCATCAGTCCTTCCAATGAATATTCAAAGTTGATTTCCTTTAGGATTGACTCGTTTGATCTCCTTGCTGTCCAGGGGACTCTCATAAGTTTCCTCCAGCACGACAGTTCAAAGGCATCAGTTCTTTGGCACTCAGGCTTTTTTGTTGTCCAGCTCTCATATCTGTACGTGACTACTGGAAAAATGATAGCTTTGACGAGATGGACCTTTGTAGGTCCACTACACTTTTAATACACTCTTTAGGTCTGTCATTGTTTTCCTTCCAAGGAACAAGTGTCTTTCAATTTCATGACTGCAGTCACCATCCACAGTGATTTTGGAGCCCAAGAAAATAAAATCTGTCATTATTTCTATTGTTTCCCTATCTATTTCCCATGAAGTGATGGGACTAGATGCCATGATCTTAGTTTTTTGAATATTGAGTTTTAAGTCAGCTTTTTCACTTTCCTCTTTCACTTTCATCAAGAGGCTCTTTAATTCCTCTTCACTTTCTAAAATAAGGGTGTGTCATCTGTGTATGTGAGATTATTTATATTTCTCCCTGCAATCTTTATTCTAGCATGTTCTACATCCAGTCCGGCATTTCACATGATGTACTCACTCTGTTTATAAGTTAAATAAGCAGGGACAATACATAGCCTCATCGTACTCTTTTCCCAATTTGGAACAAGTCCAATGTTCCTTGTCTGGTTCTAACTGTTTTCTTCTTGAACTGCATACAGGTTTTGCAGGAGGCAGGTAAGGTGATCTGGCATTCCATTCTCTTATAATTTTCCACAGTTTTTTGTGATCTACAAACTCAAAATATGTACGGAGGTTCATGACATTGTACAGGAGACAAGGATCAAGACCATTTGCGAGGAAAAGAAAGGCAAAAAAGCAAAATGACTGTCTGAGGAGGCCTTACAAATAGGTGAGAAAATAAGGGAAGTGAGAAGAAAACCAGAAAAGGAAAGATATAAGCATCTGAATGCAGACTTCCAAAGAATACAAAGGAGAGATAAGAAAGCCTTCCTCAGAAATCAATGCAAAGAAATAGAGGAAAGCAACAGAATGGGAAAGACTAGAGATCTCATCAAGAAAATTAGAGATACCAAGGGAACATTTCATGCAAAGATGGGCTCAATAAAGAATAGAAATGGTATGGACCTAACAGAAGCAGAAGATATTAAGAAGAGGTGGTAAGAATACACGGAAGAATTGTACAAAAAAGATCTCCATGACCCAGATAATCATGATGGTGTGATCACTCACCTAGAGCCAGACATACTGGCATGTGAAGTCAAGTAGGTCTTAAGAAGCATCACTATGAACAAAGCTAGTGGAGGTGATGGCACTCCAGTTGAGCTGTCTCAAATCCTGAAAGATGATGCTGTGAAAGTGCTGCACTCAACATGCCAGCAAATTTGGAGAACTCAACCATGGCCATAGGACTGAAAAAGGTCAATTTTCATTCCAATCACAAAGAAAAGCTATGCCAAAGAATGCTCAAACTACTTCACAATTGCACTCATCTCACATGCTAATAAAATAATGCTGAAAATTCTCCAAGCCAGGCTTCAGCAATACATGAACCATGAACTTCCAGATGTTCAAGCTTGTTCTAGAAAAGGCAGAGGAACCAAAAATCAAATTGCCAACATCTGCTGGATCATGGAAAAAGCACGAGAATTCCGGAAAAACATCTATTTTCTGACTATGCCAAAGCCTTTGACTGTGTGGATCACAATAAACTGTGGAAAATTCTGAAAGAGATGGGAATACCAGACCACTTGACCTGCCTCTTGAGAAATCTGTATGCAGGTCAGGAAGCAACAGTTAGAACTGGACATGGAACAACAGACTGGTTCCAAATAGGAAAAGGAGTACGTCAAGGCTGTATATTGTCACCCTGCTTATTTAACTT
>SJYV01056086.1:19803-42789 GCA_006410875.1 Neotragus pygmaeus
CTGGGAGAAATATCAATAACCAGATATGCAGATGACACCACCCTTATGGCATAAAGGGAAGAGGAACTAAAAAGCCTCTTGATGAAAGTGAAAGAGGAGAGTGAAAAAGTTGGCTTAAAGCTCAACATTCAGAAAACAAAGATCATGGCATCTGGCCCCATCCCTTCATGGCAAATGATAGGGAAACAGTGTCAGACTTTATTTTGGGGGGCTTCAAAATCACTGCAGATGGTGACTGCAGCCATGAAATTAAAAGACACTTACTTCTTGGAAGGAAAGTTATGACCAACCTAGATAGCATATTAAAAAACAGAGACATTATTTTACCAACAAAAGTCTGTCTAGTCACGGAGAAGGCAATGGCACCCCACTCCAGTACTCTAGCCTGGAAAATCCCATGGATGGAGGAGCCTAGTAGGCTGCAGTCCATGGGGTCTCTGAGAGTGGGACACGACTGAGTGACTTCACTTTCACTTTTCACCTTCATGCATTGGAGAAGGAAATGACAAGGCTATGGTTTTTCCAGTGGTCATGTATGGATGTGAGAGTTGGCCTGTGAAGAAAGCTGAGCACTGAAGAACTGATGCTTTTGAACTGTGGTGTTGGAGAAGACTCTTTAGAGTCCCTTAGACTACAAGGAGATCCAAACAGTCCATCCTAAAAGAGAACAGTCCTGGGTTTTCATTGAAGGACTGATGCTGAGTCTGAAACTCCAATACTTTGGCCACCTCATGTGAAGAGGTGACTCATTGGAAAAGACCCTGATGCTGGGAGGGATTGGGGGCAGGAGGAAAAGGGGACGACCCAGGATAAGATGTCTGGATGACATCAGCAACTTGATGGACATGAGTTTGGGTAAACTCCAGGAGTTCACGTGGACAAGGATGCCTGGCATGCTGCGATTCATATGGTCGCAAGGAGTCGGACATGACTGAGTGACTTAACTGAACTGAACACAGTTAAAAGCTTTAGTATGGTCAATGAAGCAGAGTGGATTTTTCTCTGGAATTTTATATCTTTTTCTATGATCCAGTGGATGTTGGCATGATCCAGTGGATTATCCATCAGAACCAGTCCTGTAAACCTGGATTTATAATCTCCTGGGACGCACACTCATACCGAGGGAGAAGTACCAGGGAATAAGCTTGCTGGCAATGAAGATTAGGAAAAAAGACCAACAAATATCCTGATCATATATCACAATTTACTACAGTGTTAAATTTTAAGCAAATATATTATAAAAATCTTGTTGAAATTTTTATCCTTTTTTAGTGAAACAGATTTTCATCATACTTCTTGACATTATAGCATTTCTCACGATGGCTGTAATTTATATGTATAGATAAATTATTATCTGTGGCAGCATAATTATCTCTGTACATTTTTTACATTTGTTACAGTTCATGGTGGTAGTGGTGGTTAAAGTGATTAGTAATGTCTGACTCTTGCAACCCCATGGACTGTAGCCTGCCAGGGTACTCTATGAGATTCTCCAGGCAAGAATACTGGAGTGGATTGCCATTTGCATCTCCAGGGGATCTTCCTGACCGAGGAATCAAACTCGTGTCTCCTGCATTGCAGTCAGTTTCTTTACTGACTGAGCTACAAGGGAATCCCATATTTGCCCTTGAAAGATCTCAACTTTTTTTTTTTCAATTTTTTAATCTATGGTTTAACTGATATCTCCTTTGGTTATCTAATTAAGTAAATATATTAATAAGATATATTTATTTCTTTTTACCCTTCATCAAGAAATATAATAAACCTTGATGAGAAATGTAAAAACATAGTAATCTTCACTGTCAGTAAGGTTATTGGGGTGTGGTGAGGGCTGTTGTGAACTGAGCCTTGAAGCTCCAAATTGGCTGGAGCTCTAGCCATTGTCACCATAAGAGATTAAGGGTTGGATTTCAAACCTTTTCTCCTTAGAAGCCGAAAGACTAGATTTTTATGTTACATGTGCTAATTATTATGAGGACTTTAAGTTTTTAATTATTTATGCTTATTGAAGTATAGTTCACTTAACAATGTTTTCAGATGTACAGTAAAGTGATTCAGTTTATATATTTGTGTGTGTGTGTGTGTATACACACACACAAACATACTTTTTATGAGATTCTTTTCTGTTATAGATCTTTACAAGATACTGAATATAGTTCCCTGTGCTATACAGTAGGTCTTTATTAGTTACCTGTATTGTACATATATAGTGATAGTGAAGTTGCTCAGGTGTGTCTGACTCTTTGCAATCCCATGGACTGTAGACTGCCAGGCTCCTCTGACCATAGGATTTTCCAGACAAGCATACTGGAGTGGGTTGTCATTTCCTTCTCCAGGGGATATTCCTGACCGAGGGATCGAACCCAGGTCTCCCACATTGCAGGCAGTCTCTTTACCATCTGAGCCACTAGGGAAGGCCATAGTATGTTAATCCAAAATTCCTGGTTCATCCCTCCTTCCTTGCCCTTTGGTAATGTTTGTTTTCTATGTATATAAGTCTATTCTTTTTGCAAATAAGTTCATTTGTATCATGTGTGCTAATAGATGTTTTTCTATTAAACATTATCTGCTATATAATCATTCTCAACACTGAATCCATTCTAAGGCCTCCAGACTGACTTTGTTGTTCATATGTCAGTGTTTTTAGATATTTATCTTGTCATAGTTTTTTTTTTTTAATTGATAATGTTTAGTTTGAAGTGAAATATAACTAAAGAGGCAAGTTCTTCTGTTAAGTGGTAAATATTTGTGCAACATAGTTCCAGAAACTTGCAAACTTTTACTTTCTCATTTCTCATTCAATTAATGCTAGTCTAATCATTGCTTTTCCAATAGCTGCTATGATTTAAAAGTAGTACTAAATAATTGTCAAAATCTAATGAACTCAATTTCTGTGTTGACAGATCAAAATGATCAATAGTGTCTCATATTGGAACATAACTTCCTTTTGATGATTTCCTAATCTCAGAATGTTGTTATTACCAACTAGCAGCCAAGACATCCCATCAAGATATAAAAAGAAAGTTATGTTAATTACGCAGCAAGTGTTGCTATACGTCACTGACCTTTTCAAAATTCTTTTTTTTTCTTCAGTGTTTCATAAAGCATTTCTGTAAAGGCATTAAAAATAAACAAAAAAAGGTCACTGTTTTAGGCTTTTTTTAATAAATGATTAAGGAAAAGAGACATATTTCAGCATTTTTGCAATATTTTATAAATGGTATTTTTCAGCTAAACTTTTGTGGAAATCTTGTATTAAGTCTAAAGCTAATTAAATATATGGAATAACAATGGCTTAGTTCTAAAGCCCTTTGAATCAGCCACTAGGATAGCATAAACCTTTGATGGGTTTACATGGTAAAAGAAATCTGCTTTTTCTTTTAGATGTGAGGACTAGATTTTTCAGAACAGATTTTTGTAGTTTCTCTTACTGGTTAAGCAAACTTCAGGTGAATAATTTATATGGAAGTTTATAGAAAGCCAAAATGTTTATTTTACAGTTTAATTGTAAACTATGCCTCATCTCATAAACATGTTGCTATGTAAAATTCTTGTTTCAATAAGTTTTTACTGTATGTCTGTCAACCAACAGACACTGTTCCTGGCCCTAGAAATAGTGTCGTGAGATGAGAAAAAGAGAATTAGAGCTGCAATAAGGATTCATTTCAGGGTAGGAGACAGAAAATGTATGTATATGTAATTTAAAACTACATTATAAACCCAGAGGAATTAAAAAATGAATTCCAGAGTGAACAACAATTATAAATGCTCTGAGGTGAATGAGATCATAACTGGAATATTTGAGAAACAAGACTGATCCAGTCACAGAATGACAAATAATAAGGGCCAGATTATATAGGGTTTCTTAATTCACAAAGAAATTTGATTTCCGTTCTGACGTTCTAATCTGATTTACATCTTAACTAAACCACTGGAAATGCTATTTGCAAATACATGAAAGACAGGGGTAGAGGCAGTGTGCTAATTAGAGTACTATATAACCCCAGTGTGTGATTTAATTGTGGCTTTGTCCAGGATAGTGACAGGTGGTTGCTAAGTTCTGGATATATGTATAGGGATCACCTGAGAAATTAAATCAAGACAGAAGCAAAGTGAAAAAAGCTAGCTGTGTAGATATCTGAGGAAGGAGTATTTCAAGGAGATGGAATTTCAGTGGTCAATGCCTTGAGAAGGGAATGTGCATGGAGTACAGGANGAATCAAGATTGCTGGGAGAAATATCAATAACCTCAGATATGCAGATGACACCATCCTTATGGCAGAAAGGGAAGAGGAACTAAAAAGCCTCTTGATGAAAGTGAGAGGAGAGCGAAAAAGTTGGCTTAAAGCTCAACATTCAGAAACTGAAGATCATGGCATCCGGTCCCATCACTTCATGGGAAATAGATGCAGAAACTGTGGAAACAGTGTCAGACTATTTTTTGGGGCTCTAAAATCACTCTATATGGTGACTGCAGCCATGAAATTAGAAGACGCTTACTCCTTGGAAGAAAAGTTATGACTAACCTAGACAGCATATTCAGAAGCAGAGACATTACTTTGCCGACCAAAGTCCGTCTAGTCAAGGCTATGGTTTTTCCGGTGGTCGTGTACGGATGTGAGATTGGACTGTGAGGAAGGCTGAGCACTGAAGAATTGATGCTTTTGAACTGTGGTGTTGGAGAAGACTCTTGAGAGTCCCTTGGACTGCAAGGAGATCCAACCAGTCCATTCTGAAGGAGATCAACCCTGGGATTTCTTTGGAAGGACTGATACTGAAGCTGAAACTACAGTACTTTGGTCAGCTCATGCAAAGATTTGACTCATTGGAAAAGACTCTGATGCTGGGAGGGACTGGGGGCAGGATGAGAAGAGGACGACCGAGGATGAGATGGCTGAATGGCATCACGGACTCGATGGATGTGAGTCTGGGTGAACTCCGGGAGTTGATGATGAACAGGGAAGCCTGGTGTCCTGTGATTCATGCGGTTGCAAAAGTCGGACACGACTGAGCAACTGAACTGAGTCACAGTCCACAGTGATTTTGGAGCCCATGAAAATAAAAGTTGTTTCTGTTTCCACTTTTCTCCCATCTGTTCACCATGGATTGATGAGAGCAGATGCCATGACCTCAATTTTTTGAATGCTGAATTTTAAGCCAGGGTTTTCACTCTCCTCTTTCACTTTCATCAAAAGGCTCTTTGGTTCCTCTTTGCTTTCTGCCATAAGGGTGGCATCTTCTGCATATCTTAGGTTATTGAAATTTCTCCCAACAACCTTAATTCCAGCATTTAGAGCCATGATTATATTCTTAATGTTAACAATAGCTGATCTTTTAAGGATTGTTTTTCTGGTAGTGTTATACTAAAAGTGAAGCCCAGTTCTATTAAAAAAATTATGAATTTAAGAGGCAATCTGCATAAAGTTGTGCAAATAGATTTCAAGTTTAAATGATTTCTCACATTTTTCTATACTGTATATTAAGCATTTAAAGATTTATGAATTTAAAGATGATTTAGCAAACTGTTTTCATTCTCTGTAAAGAAAAGCTCAATTGTCTTTTCTAGTCATGTATTTTCTATTGGTTTTGACTCCTTGCAAGGGTAGTAGAAATGCATTTTAAATGCTTGATCTTTTCTATGTGAGGTGTTTTTAAAGTTAACAGACTTTCCGTTTCTATTTTGCATGCTTTCCACACTTATAAACTTACTGCTAACTATTTTGTTGTTTAAATGAAAGACTGTACTGACAATTAAATGGAGGCTCATGCATGCTCCACTGCCATATCTTATTATCATCAACGTGAGAGGAAGCAGAATGCTGAAATTACTGGTTTTAGCCTGCATCTGCATGGCCTTATTATGCCTACCAAGGTGAAAATGTCGACTTGAAGAATGTAATTATATAATTTCAACTGCAGTGATGGCAAGGTTAAATCTTTGCTTTACTGATCTTAAAAGCAAGTTTAACTTCTAGGTTTGAAAGTGCATTTTGTTTATGAATATGACCTCTCACATTTCCTTCCTCTGTTCCTCTTAGATAAGATCTTCTGCACAGGTGTTAATTCAATATAGATTTTTGGATGTTTTTTAATGGCATCCCACTCCAGTGTTCTTGCCTGGAGAATCCCAGGGATGGGAGAGCCTGGTGGGCTGCCATGTATGGGATTGCAGAGTCGGACACAACTGAGGCAACTTAGCAGCAGCAGCAGCAGCAGAAGCAGCAGCAGTCTTGCTGTATAGGCCACTCAGGATGTAGGGAATGGGAATAATAAAGATACGGAAAGTCTATTAGAGGGTTGCTTGTTATATCTCTAGTTATACCCATAGGGCAGGAAGCATTTACAAAAAATATTTGACCAAAATACACTTTTAAAAACAAAATGTGTAGAACCAAGTTAGAATGAAATTTATGTATGTAGCCAAAATATGGTCTAACATATGTATGCATTGCAATAAAAATATGAATAATCATTTAATGTTTTTTATTTACCTTGTGATATAACAAACACATTTTAAAATCTATTTTAAAGAAAAATATTCAAAAATAAAAATTAACTTTTAAATTTAATTTACTTTTAAATGATAGTATGTATATTTATTTAAAAGGTAAACTTTAAATATTTAATGTGTATTTTACAATTTTATATTGTATCCCTATTCAATTAACAATCCTTTCTGTCTTAAGGAATATTGAAATGCAGAGATAAAAAACTATGTATTTTAAGTTCTTTATTTCAAAAATAAGGATTTGAAATGAAATCATTTCTGATTACATACTTATACCTAGAACTCGGGTTATGCCCATACCTGTGTCTGTGACAATGTGTGTGTTTGCGTTACCTATACACCATTATTCTACAGGATATGATGTGTTATAGAATACCAACAAACTTAGAGAAAGCCAGAAATATTCTTCCAGCTGGTGAATGGAGGGAGTGATTTAGAGGGAAAAGAATGCAGGCAGATGCCCTCTGATTTTCTCATAATGTGGCACATGTGTGCTCATAAACTTAGATTTGAGTGTGTGTGGTGGTGGTGGTGGTGGGGCACCAGGAAAAAGAAAAAACTGCAACCCCGTTAGTTATAGGGAACCTGCAAACAGAAAGGGCTTCTGTTCTGTTTCCTATTATGCAGGGGGTACTGAGCCTGTTTGCTCTTAGTAATGAAAGGCTCATGGCCTTTCATTAGTAAAATTAAATGTATAATTCTTCTACATCTCCCATGGATCCCACCTGCACCACCAGCAGTAGGATACAAAGCTTTAGAAAGTGAAGGAAGGCAATTTTTTTGCATTTCTAAATTGAAATATAAACACAGTATCTTTTCAGCAATGCTATTTCTATTCATCATATAGTTTTTAATATAGAAAAATGTTGTTCAATCAGGTACTCATTTTTAAAGGCAGCAGTAGGTCATTGACTATATATAACCTTTTCTTGTGGGGGAAAAAAAAATCAAAATGCAAACATGTAGTTCTATGTAGTGAATATTCATTGTGGACACATTGTGGTTAGGAACATTTCTCTCTTCCCCAGAAAAAAGTAATGCATTAAAGGAGGGTCATATCCCCTTTAGGTGAATTTTTTCCTTTGACCATGGTAATAGGCTAGATAGAACATTTTCCCATGTAAATCTAAAATCTGTAATTTAGCAACACAAGAGATGACAGTTGAAAGTGACATTAATAGCAGCTAGAAGAAAATTTGATTTAATAAATACTTATTACTGTATTATATACCTTCCAATGGAATTACAACTAGGTTTATATTGTTTTTAGGAAGAATATATGTTCTACATTTGTGTGTTTTACAATATAATGTTCATAAAATGCTAATAAAATATATGAATTCAAGTTACAGTAAACACTGAAGGATTTGTTTAAAGAACAATGACAAATAAGGAAAAAATATATCTACATTTTTCTATGGTGCTTAAGGACTCTCTGTGGTGCCTGAAATACAAGCTCAATATGAAGTTTGAGAAAGAACCTCCACATAGTGTTCATTCTAGATAGAGTGAGAAAACATATTCTGGTATATTAGGGAAAACAAACAGAAGTTTAGTGTATTTGATTTGGAAGGGACAGGAAAGAAGATGAAATGAATTGAGGTTGGGAATTTAATTGAGAGCTAGATACTCCATTTTACCTTGGCAATATTGAAGTAATTGGTGATTTTGACAAATAGTTTCAGTGGAGTGGTGGTGCTACAGGCCAGATTGTATTCAGTTGTATGGTAATTGGAGATTTTAAAGTAGGTACATGTGCTGACAAAATATTTTTCTTAGTTTAACTATGAAGAGAGCTAAAGAAATGGTTCAGGAAGTAGAAAGTCATATGGGGTCAAGAGAACATACTTTATGTTGTGAGGTACTAGAGAACATTTGTAACTTACAGCTCTTAACTCTCCACAATTCCTCTTATTCTTTCCATTTCTACATCTTTATTCTTTGATTTGATGAGATATTATAAGTAAGAGACACATTTATTTGTCCTGCCAAGCATCTTTTTAGAAACTACCCATAGCTAGAACAGCAAAATATAACCCCACCTGAAATAGCCCAAGCATACAATGAGTAAGGTAAACATGTAATCATAGTGGTTAAGTCATGGATAAGCAAGAGGCCAGGCTACATTCACTAAGACCCTTTTCAAGCTTCACAAAAACATGACAGTGAAGAGAAAAGTCAAAGTAACTCACAGAGAAATTTGAACTGATTTTTTTTTTTACATTTTTAAGCAGAGAATAATTGCTTTACACAATTGCACTGGTTTCTGCCATACAACATGAATCAGAAATATATATATCCCCTCACTCTTGAACCTCTTGCTTACTCCAGTCACCCCTCTAGACTGTCACAGAGTACAGCATTCTGCTCCCTGTTTTATACAGCAATTTCCTATTAGGTATCTATTTTGCCTATGGTATTGAGAGAGAGTCATTTCCTAGGCAGATTGATAAGAAATCTAGGGGTCCCCAAGGAGAGAGGGGTGTGGAATTCTCAAGGAGGAAGGAAGGACAAACATTTTTTTCCTCTACATTCCTTAGGATTATATAACAATAATGTATCCTGCCTGGGGACAGTCTGGATTAAACCTTCTGGCTAACCCTGTTATCTTAAAACGTAAATTATGGGAATAAGTCTGGTGAGGTCTTTACAACCTCCAGACCTGCTTTTGATTCATTGGAGAGTATATAACTCCATTGCTAACATTAGCAAGCAGGTATTCTTTCTACCCTCTTCTGATGTCTATGTCAGAAGCTTTCTCTATCTCCTTTATACTTTAATAAAAGTTTATTACACAAAAGCTCTGAGTGATCAAACCTCATCTCTGGCTCCAGATTGAATTCTTCTCCTCCAGAGGCCAAGAATCCTTGCATCTTTGTGTGGTTCAGCAACAAACTTTCAGTATTATATGTTTCAGAGCTAGTCTTTCCATTTGTCCCACTCTCTCCTTCCACTGCTGTGTGCAAACTCTATTCTTTGTGTCTGTATCTCAATTCATTCCCTGTAAAAATGTTCACCAGTGCCATTTTTTTAGATTCCATACATTTGCATTAATATACGATATTTGGTTTTTTCTTTCTGACTTACTTCAATCTGTGTAACAAGCTGTAGGTGCATCTACCTCATTAGAACTGACTCAAATGCATTCCTTTTATGGCTGAGTAATATTCCATTGTATATATGTACTATATCTCTATCTATTCATCTGTTGATGGACATTTAGGTTGCTTCCACATCTTAGCTATTATAAATAGGGCTAATATGAACATTGAGATTCACGTGTCTTTAAAAAAATTTTTTTCAGGGAATATATATGTCCCTGGGATTGGGTAATATGGTAGTTTTATTTCTAGTTGTTTAAGGAATTTCCATATTGTTCTCCAAAGTGGCTGTTTAATTCACATTCTCAGCAACAGTACAAGAAGTTCCTCTTTACTTTGCACTCTCTTCAGCATTTATAGTTTGAAGGTTTTTGGTTATGGCTATTCTGACCAGTGTGAAGTGATACCTCATTGTAGTTTTGATTTGCATTTCTCTAATAATGAGTGATGTTGCACATCTTTTTATGTGTCTCTTGGCCCTCTGGATCTCTTCGTTGGAGACATGTCTGTTTAGGTCTTCCACCCACTTTTTGATTGGATTGTTTGCTTTTCTGGTATTGAGCTTCATGTGTTGCTTCTATATTTTGTACTTTAATCCCTTGACAGTTGTTTTCATTTGCAATTATTTCCTCTCACCCTGAGGGTTGCCTTTTCATCTTGTTTATAGTTTTCTTTGCTGTGCACAAGATTTTAAGTTTAATTATGTGCTTGGTCACTCAGTCATGTCTGACTCTGCAAGCCCCTGGACTGTAGCCCACAAGTCTTCTCTGTCCATGGAATTTTCCAGGCAAGAATACTGAAGCAGGTTGTCATTTCCTATTCCAGAGGATCTTATTGACCCAGGGACAGAAACTGCATCTCCTGCATTGGCAAGCAGATTCTTAACCACTGCTGCTGCTGCTGCTGCTAAGTCGCTTCAGTCGTGTCCGACTCTGTGCGACCCTATAGACGGCAGCCCACTGGGCTCCTCTGTCCCTGGGATTCTAGCACCGCTAATTAGGTTCCCCTTGTTTATTTTTGTTTTTCTTTCCATGACTCTAGAAGGTGGGCCATATATTGCTGTAATGTATGTTTAAGAGTGTTTTACCTATCTCTCCCTCTAAGAGTTTTATAGTTTCTGGCTTACATTTAGGTCTTTAATCCATTTTGAGTTTATTTTTGTGTATGATATTGAGTATTCTAATTTTATTCTTTTACATGTAGCTGTCCAATTTTATGACACCTCTTATTGAAGAGGCTGTCTCTTCTCCTTTGTGTATTCTTGCCTCTTTTGTTCAAGATCAAGTGCCCATAGGTGCATGGATTTATTCCTGGGCTTTCTATCTTATTTCATTGATATATATTTCTGTTTTTGTGCCAGTACCATACTGTCTTGATACTCGAGATTTGTGAAATATGCTTTCAGTTTATGTACTTTCAAAAGCCTTTAATGTTTACCTCTTGAGCAGTTTAGTTCAAGTTTGTTTACTAATCAAAAAGTGTGATTTTTCACTATGGTCATAGGGAAGTTCTCTTTGACTTCTTTATTAGTTTACTCAGACTTCTGTGTAACAAGTAACTTCATTGTCTCACAGTTCAAGAGGCTAGAAATCTACTATCAAGGTGTAGACAGTGCCACACTCCCTCTGAAAGTGATAGGGAAGGATCCCTCCTTGCCTTTTAGCTTCTGGAAATTCCTTGGTTTGTTTTAGCATAACATGAATCTTTATGTGACATTATTTGTCTCTTTGCATAGTCTTCTCTCTGTGCATTTCTATTTCTATGTCCAAATTTTCCTGTTGTAAAAAGGACGCAGTCATATTGGCTTAAGGACCACACTAGTGACCACACTTTAACTTGACTACCTCTGTAAAGATTATATCAATATAGGTTATATTTAGATATACTAGGAATTAGGACTTCAACATATTTTGGGGGGATAGGGACACAGACCTCCAACATCCTCTTATTTCCATATACAAAGATATCTCTAGTGTTAAGTGTCCCTGGCCTATGCCTATTCCTGAGTCATTTTCCCCCAAAAGGGAGTAATAAGATACCTGCTTAGTGGCAGTAGACACTGGTTCATGTTCTCCTGGGCCTGTGCTGTGTGCTTCATCACTCAGATATGTCTGACTCTGTGACCCCATTGACTGTATGGGCAGTCCGTAGACTGCCAGGCTCCTCTGTCCCTGGGGATTCTCAAGGCAAGAATACTAGAGTGGGTTGCCATGCCCTCCTCCAGGGGATCTTCCTAACCCAGGGACTGATCACAGATATCCTACATTACAGGCAGATTCTTCACCATCTGAGCCACCAGGGAAGCCCAGGAATGCTGGAGTGAGTAGCCTATCCCTTCTCCAGGGGATCTTCCCAGCCCAGGAATGGAACTGATGTCTTCTGCATTGCAGGCAGGTTCTTTGCCAGCTGAGCTACCACTGTGGATGTTCTATTTAAAAGCATACATCTTGTGATTTTATTTATTTATTTTTATTTCTTCTCCTTATGATTGAGCAAGTAGAAAGAAGTGTAGATCCCAGCTTCCCTGTGGATGGGATCTTGCAAACCAGCTCAGTGAGGAACTTCACAGGCAGGACACATTAACAACCCCATTAACCCCTCAGAAGCCATTGTCTTTAAAGAATTTTACAATAATAATGATTTGTATTTGGCTCTCCTACACCTGATGCCTGTCTATTTATCAATTAAGATTGAATTTATACAGTGTCAGTTATTTCAGGTTCATTTCCTTACTATATATTAATGCATAATACCTAATGCAGACTCACACTCTGTGACTCTAGTGAGTATCATCAATTTAGGAGCCACATGATATATTTTTTATGGTTGTTCAGTTGATAAGTCATATCCGACTTTTTGTGATGCCCCTGGATTGCAGTACTCCAGGCTCCCCTGTCCTCCACTATCTCTCAGAATTTGATCAAACTCTTGTCATTTGAGTCAACGATGCTATTTAACCATCTAGTCCTCTGCCACCACCTTCTACTTTTGCCTCNTTTCTTTAAAGGAATGATGGTAAAGCTGAAACTCCAGTACTTTGGCCACCTCATGCAAAGAGTTGACTCATTGGAAAATACTTTCATGCTGCAAGGGATTGGGGGCAGGAGGAGATGGGAATGACAGAGGATGAGATGGTTGGATGGTATCACTGACTCGATCGATGCGAGTGTGAGTGAAGTCCGGGAGTTGGTGATGGACAGGGAGGCCTGGCGTGCTGTAATTCATGGGATCGCAAAAAGTCAGACATGACAGAGAGAATGAACTGAACTGAACTGAACTTGAACCTTCTTTGCATTGCCTTTCTTTGGTATTATAATGAAAATTGACCTTTTCCAGTCCTGTGGCCACTGCTGAGTTTTCCAAATTTGCTGGCATATTGAGTGCAGCACTCTAAACCATCGTCTTTTAGGATTTGAAATAGCTCAGCTGGAATTCCATAACCTAAACTCGCTTTATTCTTAGTAATACTTACCACTTGACTTCACACTCCAAGATGTCTTGCCGTAGGTAAATGATCACACCGTTGTGGGTGTCAGGTAATTAAGACTTTTTTGTACAGTTATTTGAAGTATTCTTGACACTTCTTCTTAATATCTTCTTGTTCTGTTAGGTTTATACCATTTCAGTCCTTTATAGTGCCCATCATTGAATGAAATGATTGCTGTCTCTAATTTTCTTGCATATATCTCTAGTCTTTCCCCTTCTTTTTTTGTCCTCTATTTCTTTGCATTGATCCCTAAAGAAGGCTTTCTTATCTCTCCTTGCTATTCTTTGGAACTCTGCATTCAAATGGGTATATCTTTCCTTTTCTCCTTTACTTTTAGTTTCTCTTTTCTCAGCTATTTGTAAGGCCTCAGGCAACCATTTTACTTTCTGCAGTTCATTTTCTTGGAGATGGTTTTGATCACCACTGGCTATACAATGTTACAAACCTCTACCCATAGTTCTTCTGGAACTCTATCAACTCTAATCCCTTGAATCTCTCTTCCACTATATAATCATAAAGGATTTTATTAAGGTCATAACTGATTGGCCAAGAGGTTTGACCTACTTTCTTCAATTTAAGTCTGAATTTTGCAATAAGGAGCTGATGATCTGAACCACAGATCTGAACCAGCTCCAATCTTGTTTTTGCTGACTGTATAGAGCTTCTCCATCTTTGGCTGCAAAAAATATAATCATTCTGATTTCAGCATTCACCATCTGGTGAAGTCCATGTGTAGAGTTTTCTCTTGTATTGTTGCAAAAGGGGGTTTGATATGAACCATGCAATCTCTTGGCAAAACTGTTAGCCTTTGCCATACTTCATTTTGTACTTCAAGGCCAAACTTGCATGTTACTCCAGGTATCTTTTAACTTTCTACTTTTGTATTCCAGACTCTTATGATTTAAAGGACATCTTTTATTGATATTAGTTCTAGAAGGTCTTTAGGTCTTCATAGAAATGTTCAGCTTCTCAGGCATTAACGGTTCAGGCATAGGCTTGGATTGCTGTGATACTGAATATTTTGCCTTTGAAACAAACTGAGATGATTCTGTCATTTTTGAGATTGCATCCAAGTACTGCATTTTGGACTCTGTTTTTGACTCTGAGGGCTCCTCCATTTCTTCTGAGGGATTCCTGCCCTCAGTAGTAGATACAATGGTTTTCTGAATTTAATTTTCTCATTCCTGTCTATTTTAGTGCACTGATTCCTAAAATGTCAATGTTCACACTTGCTATGTCCTGTTTGACCACTTCCAATTTACCTTGATTCATAGATTTAACCTTCCAGGTTCCTATGCAATATTTTTCTTTACATCACTGGACTTTGACCACCAGACACATCCATTATTTAGTGTCATTTCTGCTTTGGCTCAGACTCCTCATTCCTTCTCAACTATTTCTCCTCTCTTCTCCTATAAGGGACACCTACCAAACTGGGGGTTCATCTTTCAGTGTCTGTTTGCCTTTGCATGCTATTCGTGAATTCTCAAGTAAGAATACTGAAATGGTTTGCCATTCCCTTCTCCAGTGGCTCATGTTTTGTCAGAACTTTCTATCATGACCTGTCTGTCTTGGGTGGCCCTATACTGCATGGCTCATGGTTTCAATAAGCTACACAAAGCTTATTGAAACCATCCATGTGATCATTTTGGCTAGTTTTCTATGATTATGGTTTTCATTCTGTCTGCCCTCTGATGTATGACAATAAGAGGCTTGCGGAAGCTTCCTGATGGGAGGGACTGCCTATGGGAAAACTGGGTCTAGCTCTGGTGGGTGTAGTTTAGCCTGAGGACTATGGTAGGGACTCACCTCCCAGTAGAGAATGAGTGAGTGAGTAAGGGAAGTCCAACTCTTTGCGACCCCATGGACTGTGGCCCAACAGGCTCCTCCATCCATGGGATTCTTGAGGCAAGAATACTGGAGTGGGTTGCTATTTCCTTCTCCAGGGCATCTTCCCAACCCAGGGATTGAACCCAGGTCTCCTGCATTGCAAGCAGAGGCTTTAACCTCTGATCCCCCAGGGAAGCCCCAGGAGAGAATAGTTGGACAAATAAAATTTATTCTAACCTAAACCACTAGCTTTATGAAGACTATATTGCAAGAGAACCATACTGTGATTCATAGGCAAATGTGAACTTTTGTTAAGACTAAGGACTTTTCATGTCTATATCAAAGGATCTAAAATGGTGAAGTAGAAGGAAATGTGCTCATTTTCTCCTGCAACAACTCCAAAATGACAACTTGTTATTGAACAACCATCAACAGGAGAATGTTGGATCCCACCAAAAAATTATATTTCAAATCCAAGCGCAAAAGAAAAGCCCCAGAAAGATGGTAGGAGGGGCACAATCATGTTTAGAATCAAACCCCATATCTGCCAGAGATGCTCAGAGGGCTAAAACAACCAGAGACCCCATGGAGACTGACCCAGATCTGTGTTTGAGTGTCATCTATAAAGGTATGGGTCGGCAGTTGCCTGTAGCAGGGGCAGGGGTTCTGGGTGGAGCAGACCTGGGTATGGCATAAGACCTTTTAGAGGAGGTCGCCATTAACCCTACCACAGAGCTGCCAGAAATTACACAGAACTGGGGAAAAAGACACTTAGAGGGCACAATCAAAACCTTGTGGACACTAGGACCCAGGAGAAAGGAGAAGCAACCCCACAGGAGACTGACCCAGACTTGCCTGTGAGTGTCCAGGAGTCTCTGGCAGATGTGTGGGTCTGTGGTGGCCTGGTTCAGGGTCTAAGGTACTGAGTGCAGCAGAGCATGAATGGGACCATTATCTAAGGAGATCGCCATTATCTTCATTACCTCTGCTATAATTTAGCCTCAGGTCAAACAACAGAGAGGGAACGCAGCCTTGTCAATCAACAGAAAATTGAATTAAAGATTTACTGAGCATGGCCCTGCCCAACTGAACAAGACCCAATTTCCCCCTCAGTCAGTGTCTCCCCTCAGGAAGCTTCCATAAGCTTATTATCCTTATCCATCAGAGGACAGACAGAATGAAAATGACAATCACAGAAAATAACCAAACTGATCACATGGATCAGTCTTGTCTAACCCAATGAAATTATGAGCCATGCTATGCAGAGCCATGCAAGATGGATGGGTCATGGTGGAGAATTGTGACAAAATGTGGTCGGTCCACTGGAGAAGTGAATGACAAATCACTTCAGTATTTTTGCTGTAAGAATCCCATGAACAGTATGAAAAGGCAAAAAGATAAGAAACTGAAAGATGACCTCCCCAAGTCAGCAAGTGCCCAATATGCTACTGGGGACCAGTGAATAAACAGCTGCAGAAAGAATGAAGAGACAGAACCAAAGCAAAAAAACAACTCCCAGGTGTTGACGTGACTGGTGATGAAAAATAAAGTCCAATGCTTTAAAGAACAATATTGCCTAGGAATCTGCAATGTTAGGTCCATGAATCAAGGTAAGTTGAAAGTGGTCAAACAGGAGATGGCAAGAGTTAGAATTGATATTTTAGGAATCACCGAACTAAAATGGGTGAATTTTACTTAGATGACCATTATATCTACTACTCTGGGCAAGAATCCCTTAGTAGAAATGAAGTAGCCATCATAGTCAACAAAAGAGTAGTAATTGGAGGCAATTGCCGTAATTGGAGGCAATCTCAAAAATGACAAAATGATCTCTGTTTATTTCCAAGCAAACCATTCAATATCACAGTAATCCAAGGCTATGCTCCAACCAGTAATGCTGAAGAAACTGAAGTTGAATGGTTCTATGAAGACATAAAAGACCTTCTAGAACTAGCACCCCCCAAAAATATATCCTTTTCATTATAAGGGAGTGGAATGCAAAAGTATGAGGTCAAGAGATACCTGGAGTAACAGGCAAATTTGACCTGGGAGTACAAAATGAAATAGGGAAAAGGATAACAGAGTTTTGTAAAGAGAACCCACTGGTAATAGCAAACACCCTTTTCCAACAATACAACAGAAGACTACACATGGACATCACCATATAGTCAATGCCAAAATCAGATTGATTATATTCCTTGCAGCCAAAGATGGAGAAGCTCTATACAGTCAGCAAAAACAAGACCACCTGACCTGCGTCCTGAAAAACCTACATGCATGTCAAGAAACTACAGTTAGAACTAGACATGGAACAACAGACTGGTTCCAAATTGGGAAAGCAGTATATCAAGGCTGTATATTGTCACCATGCTTATTTAACTTATATGTGGAGTACATCATGCTAAATTCCAGGCTGGATGAAACACAAGCTGGAATTAAGATGGCCAGGAAAAATATCAATATCCTTAGATACACAGATGACACCACCCTTATGGCAGAAAGTGAACTAAAGAGTCTCTTGATGAAAGTGAAAGAGGAGAGTGAAAAAGTTGGCATAAAACTCAACATTAGAAAACTAAGATCATGGTATCTGATCCAATCACTTCATGTCAAATAGATGTGAAAAATAGAGAAACAAATAGAGACTTTATTTGGGGGGGCTCAAAACCCAGTGCTTATGATGACTACAGCTATGAAATTAAGACACTTCCTCCTTGGAAGGAAAGCTATGGTCAACCTAGACAGCATATTAAAAAGCAGAAACATTATTTGCCAACAAAGGTCCATCGAGTCAAAGCTATGGTTTTTCCAGTGGTCATGTATGAATATCAGAGTTGGACTATAATGAAAGCTGAGAGCCAAATAATTGATGCTTTTGAACTGTGATGTTGGATAAGACTCTTGAGAGTCCCTTGGGCTGCAAGGAGATCCACCCAGTTTATCCTAAAGTAAATCAGTCCTGAATATTCATTGGAAGGACTGATGCTGCAGCTGAAATTCCAATACTTTGGTCACCTGATGCAAAGAATTGCTTACTAGAAGAGACCCTGATGCTGCAAAGATTGAAGGTGGAAAGACAAGGGGACAACAGAAAATGAGATGGTTGGATGGCATCACTGACTCGACAGACATGAGTTTGAGTAGTTGAGAGTTGGTTTGGGACAGAGAAGCCTGGCTCCTGCAGTCCGTGTGGTTGCAGAGAGTTAGACATGACTGAGCAACTTAACTGAACTGACTGATATCAGAGGATTCAAAAAAACATTGATATCTGAGGGAAACATGGATAGCTACAGAAGATTTCATATAGCACAGAGAAGATGAAATTGAATTAGAAAGAGCCAAAAGAAGAGAAATTTATATGGATCATTATAAACTGGCCATTACTATCTGATGTTTAATGCAAGAAACTAGATGTTTATTCAATAATAAATTAGTTAATATATCATATCTTTGCCTCTGTAGACTATGTTTTGAGTTAATGTGTGATAACATCTATATATTATTGCTACAATGTTTTAATAATTCTTAATAAATTATTTTATTTTAGAAAAGTGAGTTAAATTTCCTGATATATTCCCACATAATTATTATAGGAGAGTGAGCTATACTTTGTTATTAAAAAGTAAAAATTTTTCTCTTCAACAAGAAATGCTAACCCTTTCCTAATATTTTTTAGAAAATGACTATTCCTTTGTGGTATACTATGATATATTATGCTATAGATGTGTTCAATGTAATAAATCTTACCGAAGTACTTAGATATGGGTGTCAGGGACTCTGTTTTGAATTTTGGCTGTGCTATTTGCTACCAATCTGACCTTTGGAAATGACTTCAATTCCCTAAAACCCAATTTACTCATCTGTGAAGCAATGATAATATTGCTATCTAATTATAATATTTGAATAAGATGATTTTAAATCACTTAGAAAATATTCTGCTACCAGTAAACACTAATACGTTTTGAAAATATTGCTACATCAGTTCAGTTCAGTCGTTCAGTCATGTCCGACTCTTTGCGACCCCATGAATCACAGCACATCAGGCCTCCCTGTCCATCACCAACTTCCGGAATTCACTCAGACTCACGTCCATCAAGTCAGTGATGCCATCCAGCCATCTGATCCCCTGTAGTCCCCTTCTCCTCCTGCCCCCAATCCCTCCCAGCATCAGAGTCTTTTCCAATGAGTCAAGTCTTCACATAGCTCTACATTCAATGTTCTAAATTTAAAATATTGAAGAGACACATATTTATTTATGCTAAAGTTATCACTCACATATTAGTTTGCAGCAATTATAGCAAAACATTCTGTGTGACATTAGTTATTTGGGAAGGAATTCTTCTGGGACTTTGAAAGGAGTGTCTTGTTGCATTTCTTGTCTTGACCCACACTGACAGATGAATCAGGTATTCTTTATTCTCTCAAGGTTGTTACTTCCAGTTTTTCATTCTATGTGGTATTCTGGTTAGCAGGCCATCCTTTGAGGTTGTAAACTTATCTTATTCCTTACAGATCTTAAGCTTCCTTTAAACTGGAGTGAAATTTAGGTAACAGTTCTAATCACCAAAGAATTCTTTCCAAATAGTATCTTTTTCCCCCCTATATTCCATAGGTTTATCTTATCTTATAAGGGAAGAATAGATGACTTTAAAATATATCTCTGATATGAAACTAAATTTTCAGAGTTTTGATCATTCTAGTGATTGTTATATGATGATTTTTGGAGGAAAAAATAAAACTCTAGGTCTTAGGACTTATTTGACGTATATACAGATGTTTTTAGAATACTTTGTTTCATATATCATTAAAGGAAATTAATTTTTCTCTAATCTTTGTACTATAAGCATACTGATGTTAAGATCCTGTCTGTACTTTTGCTTAGTTATAGGTTGCATTTATATTAGCCAGGAAACTCTTCAAAACATTGTTATAGGACACAATTTTAAAGCACAAACAATTTTTTAATATTTCAGCCACTTTAATTTATGGAAGAGAAGAACAGAAACTTAGTGAGGATTATTTAACGACTTTGCTTAAGCTAGGATTTGGACCTGTTATAAGGCTGGGGGCATATGTGAACATATAGGTGTCTGCCACTCACAAAAAGCAGTACACTAAATATGTCACATTGATTTTATACTTAACAAATTATAAACACATATATCCTGATATTACTGCTTATCTGTCGCAAATATATTCATTTTATGCTGTCATTATACTTCCTTTTAAATGTGTTCTTATTTATATTTATTCACAGGTCGCTTAAGTTTATTTTTATTCAAGCCACCAATAGATGATTATTTGAGAGATTTCCAGTTGTTTTCTATTGCAAATGATGCCACCATAGAAAAATCTGCTAATATATTGTTTCACTTGTATAGGAACGATTCTTCAGAGCAGGTTACTAGGATTGAGATTTTAATCGGCTCCTCTGACAGACAAGCCCTGTACAGGGGAAAAATACCAAGGAGAATCAATTTTATGCTAAAGAAGTTCCACGTGGTACATTGGAAACCCCTCCTTTGAGAATGGTTTCCAGTTCTACTTAAGGTAAGTACTGGATGCTCAGTAGATAGTATCTGAGTCATCTGAATAAGAATTTACTGACCCTAACATCCTTATTTATCCATGAAATCTGCATATGCAAAAAAGTTATTATTAACCAGACCATGAAAATAAAAAGCAAAAATGAAAATTTTATTTATTCTGATAACAAGAGTATGTTTGCTTATTGTCAAACTGTTGATGAAGCAGCACTTTTATATAAATAGTAATTCCTGTACAGTTCAATAAAGGCTAAACCTATCTATAATAAACATAATCCTCTTCAATTGCTTCACAATGGCTTCTGATATTGACATTCATGGTTTCATAACCTCTCATCTTGAAGATTCCAACAAGCCCTGTAATATTTTTTAAGCATGTCCTGAAAGACAAACCAAACAAAGGGATTACTGCAACACACTCAGAAATAAAAAGCTCAACACTATGCAACCATACACTACAGAAAGTAAAGAACCAAGTGACATCTGACTGAAACTGCATTAAAAATTTAGGAGAACAGGATTAACCAGCTTGGAATGCAGTCAGGAGAATTTAGAATTATCACAGAGGAATAATGTAGAAATTCCAACTGCTAATCCAAAACATCAATTTCTGTTATCAAAGTAACTTTTGAAAGTTAAAGTAAATGTTATATATGTATATACAAATTATATACATACACATATGGGCTTCCCAGGCAAAGATAGTTGTAAGGAAACTGCCTGCCAATGCAGAAGACATTAAGAGACATGGGTTTGATTCCTGGGTCAAGAAGAGTCTCTGAGGAGGGCAGGGCAACCCTCTGCAGCATTGTTGCCTGGAGAATCTTATGGACAGAGGAGCCCGGCCGGCTACAGTCCATGAGGTCACAAAGAGTCAGACATAACTGAAGCAACTTACTACAGTACACAATATACATTTGCTGTTGTTTAATCACTAAGCTGTGTCCAATTCTTTGTGATCCCATGAACTGCAGCACACCAGGCTTCTGTGTTCATCATTATCTCCCTGAGTTTTCTCAAACTCATGTCCATTGAGTTGGTGATGCCATCCAACCGTCTAATCCTCTGTTGCCCCCTCCTCCTCTTGCCTTCAATTTTTCCCAGCATTTGTCTTTTCCAGTGAGTCAGCTCTTCGCATCAGGTGGCCAAATAGTGGAGCTTCAGCGTCAGCATCAGTCCTTCCAGTGAATATTCAGAGTTGATTTCCTTTAGGATTGACTGGTTTGATCTCCTTGCTGTCCAAGGGACTCTCAAGAGGCTTATTCAACATCACAGTTTGAAAATATAAATTCTTCAGTGCTTAGACTTCTTTATGGTCCAACTCACATATGTACATGATTACTGGCAAAACTATAGCTTTGACAATACAGATTTATGTCAGCAAACTGATGTCTCTGCTTTTTAATACACTGTCTAGGTTTGTCATAGCTATTCTTCCAAGGAGCAAATGTCTTTTGTTTTCATGACTGCAGTCACCATCCACACTGATTTTGGAACCCAAAAAATTTCCACATTTTCCTCATCTATTTGCCATGAAGTGATAGGACCATGAACCATGATCTCAGTTTTTTGAATGCTGAGTTTTAAACCATCTTTTTCACTCTCCTCTTTCACTCTCATCAAGAGACTCTTTAGTTCCTCTCTGCCATAAGAGTGGTATTATCTGCATATCTGAGGTGGTTGACATTTCTCCCAGCAATCTTAATTCCAGCGTGTGATTCATCAAGCCTAGCTTTTCACATAATGTACTCTGCATATAAGTTAAATAAGCAGGGGGACAATATACAGCCTTCACGCACTCCTTTCTGAATTTGGAACCAGTTTGTTCCATGTTCGGTTCTAACTGTTCCTTCTTGACCTGCATACAAGTTTCACTGGAAGCAGGTAAGCTGGTCTATATTCCCTTTTATTTATTTGTTTGTTTATTTTAATTGGAAGCTAATTACAATATTTTGTGGGTTTTGCCATACATTGACATGAATCAGCCATGGGTATACATGTGTTCCCTGTTGTGAAACCCCCTCTCACCTCCCTCCCCATCCCACACCTCAGGATCATCCCAGTGCACCAGCCCTGAGCACCCTGTCTCATGCATGAAACCTGAACTGGCAATCTGTTTCACATATGGTAATATACATGTTTCAATGCTCTTCTCTCAAATCATCCCACCCTTACCTTCTCCCACAGAGTCCAAAAGTCTGTTCTTTATCTCTGTGCCTTTTGGTGTCTTGCATATAGGGTCATTGTTGCCATCTTTCTAAATTCCATATATATGTGTTAACATACTGTATTGGTGTTTTTCTTTCTGATTTACTTCACTCTATGTCATAGGCTCCAGTTTCATCCACCGTATTAGAACTGATTCAAATACATTGTTTTTAATAGCTAAGAAATATTCCATTGTGTATATGTACCACAGCATTTTTATCCATTCCTCTGCCACTGGAGAGTTAGTTCCCAGTAAACAGTGGGTTAGCTATTGTAAACAGTGCTGCAATGAACATTGGGGTACAC
>SJYV01056090.1:0-19065 GCA_006410875.1 Neotragus pygmaeus
ATTATTTCTCCCGGTGGGTGTTTCATAAAGAGGCAACAGCTTGTGTGGCTGTTCCTCAGTCTCTCTCACGGTTCTGCGCATATTTCACAGAGAGGAAAAGGGCAACACATATGCTACTTCTACCCATTTAGCTTGTTCCTTACAGAACCGGTCTAACTGTAAAACAGTATTATACTTAAGAGACCCTCCAACCGGCCACCGTTCACCATCCTCCAATGGATACTGTGGCCATGCAGTATCGCATAGGAAGACCAGGTGTGTCTTCTTTAAGCCCTGGGGATCGAATCTATCCCAGTATTTTTCAGGATACAATTCAAAAGAGTGAAGCTGGAATTGTTAGCTCCCATCTGTAAGAGAGAAAAAAGCGACCAGCGCCATTTTTCTACCAGAGGTGTCCCTCCCTGCTCTAGATGGGGGTGTAGACAGACTTTACACCAAAAGCTTTTTCTTCCTGGCTGGACTTAGTCTGTGCCTTACCGATGCAGGCACCCTCTCGACCCTCCCAGTTCTACCACGGAGATGGGGTGGGGATGTACCAGGGGTAGACCTGATAGCATCTCTACCTGACGTCCAGCTCTTCACCTTTAACCTTGCTTGCCTCTGATGCCACCCGGGGTGTAATCAGAGTAACCTTCCGGAATGCCTCCCACACTAAGACCGCTGGGGGAAACATTCGTCACCTGAGTGCCTGTGTACAACCCTGAGTATATTCCTGACCACAGTAAGACCGACACGAAAATAAAGCTGGGATGTTCTTTTCAAGCATCACCACACCAGTATAAGAGCCTCCTCTGGTCCACTAAGAGCCAGTGTTACCAAAGGAAAAAAAAAACCCATTGCAGTCCCAGTCTGAGTAACCTTTAACCTCAGAGATGTTCTTGGAGCTAGAGCTCCATCTAGCTTCTGAACTTCTGATTCCTAGCAAGGCTAGGCGTTTTTTTGACTACCAGTCTAAGTTTGGGACCTAAGCCACAGTACACAGTGACAGTATAGATCACAAGTCCCTTGAAAGTCTATGATCTGATAGATTAGGTTAGTACTTCTAATTCCCAAGAAGTTATGAAATGGTCAAAGAGACCGAAATGTTTGACCGAGAAAGGAGAGTTCGGTCTACACGCTTTGCCCATTTCTGGTCAGTTCCCGAAGGAGTCATTGGGTGCCTCTTGGCATTGGCAGGTTGGTATAAACCCCCGACAGGTTTCTGCCATAAGCCGTATTCTCACTGTGGAACTGCAGAGAAGGGTTCCTCACTTGCTTCGCACAGGGCATGTTATTCATTCACACGAGCACACCGCAGAGTTAGTAAAACACAGCAGAAAACGTGTTCGCTAAGAGAACAAAGAACTAGAACTCCAAGCATCGTTACCTTGTCCTAAAGGATCCCGGACGAGCGTCCAAGAAGAAAGGTTGTTGTTGAATCACGACGCCAGGATTCTTGGCCCCCGGAGAAGATTCAATCCGGGGCCAGAGACGAGGCTTGATCGCTCAGAGCTTTTGTGTAATAAAGTTTTATTAAAGTATAAAGGAGATAGAAAGCTTCTAACATAGACATCAGAAGGGGGCAGAAAGAGTACCCCCATGCTAGTCTTCAGCTGGATGTTATATATATACTAGCAGTCTGTCAAAGAAAAAAAGGAATGTCTTAAAACTCAAAATGGCACCAGGCCCCTCACCCATAAGATGCATTTTGGGATAATCTTGGCACCAAATGGTTCATCCTGGGCCATAAAATGATTAACTCGAATCTTGAAGAAGGGCAGATCACCATACAAATAGTTTCGTTTACAGAGATTAGAGGAACAATATCTGTGTATAGCATACTGGTTTGTCAAGTAGGTTCTGAGCCAAAAGCTTGAAGACAGAGTTTGGGGTAAATGCATAGTATATTAGCATAGCTTAAGATAAACATTTCCATAAGAAAAAGGCTTTGGTTATCTCTAGGTTTGAGAATAGTTAACTTCAGGCAAAACCAGGTGTCATTATGGCAACACAGTATTTTAAGATAAACCTCCTTTTAAATTTGTATAGAGAAGGAAAAAATATTGCTAGTTTGTTTCCTCCTGCCGCTCAAGAATGAGAAAAATGTCTGACACTTGCAGGTATTTCCTCCGTTTGGAGACCCCTGGCCTTCCTGCCTGTTACCCTTTCAGTATCACAGTATGGCTTATGTATCTTTCAAGAGATTTGAGGCATTGTTGCATCTATGGTAGAAGGACTGGAAGGTAACATTAAAGAAAATTCACATTGAAGAAAATATAGTAAATAAGAAATATAAAAGGTGAGGAAAAAATAAGAGGCATAAGCAATCAACGCAAGAGACCTAATATCTGACTAATAGGCGGTCCAAACAGACACAAGAACAAATAATCAGAGGAATAGAGGACTCGGCAACCCACTCCAGCATTCTTGCCAGGAGAATCCCATTGACAGCGGAGCCTGGTGGCTATAGTTCATAGGGTCCCAAACAGTTGGACACGACTGAAACGACTTAACACACACTCATGCACAATAACACAGCTAAACATATGACTCTTTAGATGGAAAGGATATACCAACTGCCCAGCCAAAGAATGAAATAATCTCACGCTATGACTTGGCATCGTAAAATATCTGAACTTCAACCTTCAGAAAAGATGCCAAAGTTTCAAAGAAAAGAAAAAGGTGCAAGAATCAGAGTGGCTTTAGATTCCTCATCAACAGCTCAATTTCAGAAGCTAGGAAATTTCAAAATTTAGAGGGCTAGTAATTTCAGGTTGAAATTAGATTATCCACTCTAGTCTTGATCCATGTAGAGTGGACATTTTTAGACATAACTGAGCTTTTATTATCTTTTAATAATCTCTATTTACTTATTTTCTCTTTTTGGCTGCCCTGGGTCTTCGTTACTTTGCATGGGCTTTCTCTAGTTTCTGCGAGTGTGAACTACCCTTCCTTGCAGTGCGTGGTCGTCTCTCTCCGATGGGTTCTCTTATTGCGGAGCAGAAGCTCTGGAGTGAGCCGGCTTCAGTAGCCACGGCTTGCAGGCTCTAGAGCGTGGACTCACGAGTAGCGGCACAGGGGTTTAGTTGCGCTACAGCCCGTGGGATCTTTCTGGACCAGGGATGGAACCCAAGCCCCCTGCACTGGCAGGTGGATTCTTATCCACTGCGACACCAAGGAAGCCCAACTAAACTTTAAAATGTGTCTTGAACATTTCCTTTCTTATTCAAATATGTGCTGCAACAAGGAATGTGGCATGCATAGTCACAGTTAAAGAAAAGCAAATATTTAATATTTTTAATATATTCTCTACCACACTCATTTTTTTGACTGCACTGAAAACAAATAGCTCAGCTATCAGATTGATAAAATTCAAAAGTTTCGACACCATAATCTGTTGCCCAGACTATTGTGCAGGAAAGCAGGCAGTTTCCTGCCCAGTAAGAATACAGGCTTTACAAGCTCTGTGGAAAGGAACTTATCTACAAATATACCTTAGTTTGTAATATTTTATTTTGGAATCCTGTAAATATAATAATAAATATCACATAACCATAAAACAAAATAAATATTTAAAAAGTGATCTCTACATATTGAAATATCTAATATATTTAATGGTGGCATAACTTCACAGATAGAACTATTTTAAGTGACTTTAAAACATGAAGTTGAGGGAATTCCTTGATGACCTGGTGGTCAGGACTTGGCACTTTCATGCTGGAACCTCTGGCTTGATCTCTGTTTGGGGAACTGAAATCCTGAAAGCCACTCTGTATGACCAAAATAAATAAATAAATAAATTTGACTATATATACTTTGTTGGAGATACTCTAAGGACAAAAAAAAAAAAAANTGCAGGATGCTTGGGGCTAGTGCATGGGGATGATCCAGAGAGATGTTGTGGGATGGGAGGTGGGAGGGGGATTCAGGATTGGGAGCTCGTGTACACCTGTGGTGGATTCATGTCAATGTATGACAAAGCCAATAGAGTATTGTTAAGTAAAAAAAAAACAAAAAAAATTAAGTGCAAATAGAAATATAAGAGCAGCAAGGGAAAAGCAAGAAATAATGTACATGGGTATCTCCATAAGGATAAAAGCTGATCTTTCAATAGAAACTCTTCAGGCCAGAAGGGAATTTCAGTGTATATAAAGCAATGAAAGAGAAAAACATACAACCAAGATTACTTACCCAACAAGGATTTGAAGAAGAAATCAAAAGCTTTACAGACAAGCCAAAACTAAGAGAATTCAGCACCACCAAACCAGCTATCCAACAAATGCTAAAGGATGTTCTTTAGACAGGAAAGACAGTAAAGGTTTATAAAAATGAACCCAAAATCATTATGCAAATTGTAATAGGATCATATTCATCAATAGTTACCTTAAATATAAATTGGTTAAATACTCCAACCAAAAGACAAAAAGTGACTGTGTGGATCCAGAAGTAAAACCCCTAGATATGCTGTCTACTAGAGACCCATCTCAGACTTAAAGATACATACAGACTGAAAGTGAAAAACTGGAAAAATATATTTCATGCAAATGGAGACCAAAAGAAAATGTGAGTAGCAAAACGCATATGAGATAAAATTAACTTTGAATCTAACAATAGCACAATAATAATGGCTGACTTTAATAATCAACTCACACTGATGGATAAATCAACAATACAGAAAATTAACAAGGAAGCAAAAGCATTAAGTTATATTTGAATCAGTTAGACCTAATTGATATCTACAGGGAATTTCACCCCAGAACAATGGATTTCATATTTTTCTGAAGTGCACACAGAGCATACTCCAGGTTAGACCATGTTCTGGACCACAAATCTAGCCTTGGTAAATTAAAAAAAAAGTTGAGGTCATTTCAAGTATCTTTTCTGATCAAAATTTGAAAAGCTATGTAAAACACAAACTTATGGAGGTTAAACAACACTCTTCTTAATAGCCAACAGATCACTGAAGAAATTTAAAAGGAAATAAAAATATGCATGGAAACAAATGATAATGAAAACAAGATGAACCTAAACCCAGGGGAGTCAGTAAAAGCAGTGCTAAGAAGGAAGTCCATAGCAATACAAGCCCACCTCAAGAAACAAGAGAAACATCAAATTAACAATCTAATTGTACACCTAAAGCTAATAGAAAAAGAAGAAGAAGAAGAACAACAACAACAAAAACAAACCCAAAGTTAGTAGAAGGAAAGAAATTATAAAAGTCAGATCAGAAAAAAGTGAAAAAACAATGATGGAGACCATAGCAAAGATCAACAAAACTAAAAGCTGGCTCTTTGAGAAGATAAACAAAATAGAAAAACTGTTAGCCAGACTCCTCAAGAGAAAAAAAGAGAAAACTCAAATAAATAGAATTAGAAATGAAAATGGAAAAATCATAACACGTAACACAGAAATACAAAAGATCATGAGACTACTTTGAAGAACTATATGACAATAAAATGGAAAACTTGGAAGAAATGGACAAATTATTAGAAAACTATAACCTTTCAAAACTGAACCAGGAAGAAATATAAATTCTGAACAGACCAATTCCAAGCACAGAAAATGAAGCTGTAATAAATAATTTTCCAACAAACAAAAGCCCAAGACCATATTACTTCACAGGTGAATTCATCCAAAAACTTAGAGAATAGCTAACACCTATTCTACTTAAGTTGCTTCAGAAAATGTCAGAGGAAAGAAAACTCCCAAACTCATTATATGAGGCCATCACCCTGATACCAAAACCGGACAAATATGCCATAACAAATGAAAACTGCAAGGCAATATCACTGATGAACATGGAAGCAAAAATCCTTAACAAAATTCTAACATATAACAACATATCAAAACGATCATACATCATGACCAAGTGGGCTTTATCCCAGAGATGCAAAAATTCTTCAATATTTGCAAATCAATCAATGTGATACACCATATTAACAAACTGAAATATAAAAGCCATATGATTATCTCAATAGAAGCAGAGAAAACTTTTGACAAAACTCAACACCCATTTATGATTAAAAAAAAAACCTCCCCAGAAAGCAGGTTTAGAAGGAACATAATCAAATCCATAAAAAAAAAAAAAAAACACCCTGCAGCGAACATTATCCTCAATGGAGAACAATTGAAAGCATTTCCTCTAAAATCAGGAACAAAAAAAGTGTGCCCACTCTCACTACTACTGTTCAACACAGTTTTGGAGTTCCTAGCCACAGCAATCAGAGAGGAGAAATAAAAATGAATCCAGATTGGAAAAGAAGTAAAACTTTCACTGCTTGCAGATGACATGATCCTCTACATAGAAAACCCTAAAGATGTCACCAGAAAATTACTAGAGTTAATCAATAAACATAGCAAATTTGCAGGATATAAAATTAATACACAGAAATCCCTTGCATTCCTATACACTAGCAATGAAAAACAGAAAGAGAAAGAAACAATCCTATTCACCACTGCAACATAACGAATTAAATACTTAAGAATAATTTTGCCAAAAGAAACAAAAGACCTGCATATAGAAAACTATAAAACACTGATGAAAGAAATCAAAGATGACACAAATAAATGGAGAAATGTACCATGTTCATGGATTGGAAGAATCAGTATAGTGAAAATGAGTGTACTTGCAAAGCAATCTATAGATTCAACACACTCCCTGTCAAACTACCAATGGTATTTTCTTTTAAAGAAAAAGAGCAAATAATTTCACAATTTGTGTGGAAACACATATAACCTCAAATAAACAAAGCAATCTTGAGAAAGAATAATAGAACTGGAGGAATCAACCTTCCTGACTTCAGATTATACTACAAAGCTACTTTCACCAAGACAGTATTGGCACAAAGACAGAAATATAGATCAATGGAAAAAAAGAGATAGAAAGCCCAGAGATAAATCCAATGGACACCTTATCTTTGACAAAGGAGGCAAAAATATACAATGGAGAAAACAATATACAATGGAGAAAAAACAGCTTTTTCAACAAGTAGTGCTGGTAAATCTGGTCAACCATGTGTATAAGAATGAAACTAGGACACTTTGAAGCACTATACACAAAACTATACACAAAAATAATCACAAAATGGATAAAAGATATAAATATAATGCTAGAAACTTTAAAACTCTTAGAGGAAACCATAGGCAGAACACTCTCTGATATAATCACAGCAAGATCCTCTATGACCCACTTCCCAGAGTAATAGAAATAGAAACAAAAATAAGCAAACAGGACCTAATTAAATTTGAAAGCTTTTGCACAATGAAGGAAACTATAAGGTGAAAGATAGCAGTCACAATGAGAGAAAATTACAGCCAATGAAATAACTGTCAAAGAATTAATCTCTAAAATATATAAGCAGCTCATGCAGCTTAAAATAAAAAAAAAAAATGAACAAGCCAATCAAAAAGTCAGCAAAAGAAATAAACAGACATTTCTCCAAAGAAGACATTCATATGGCTAATAAACCCCTAAAAAGATGGACTACATCATTCATTATTAAAGAAATGCAAATCAAAATCACAATGACGTATCATCTTATGCTGGTCAGAATGGCTGCTATCAAAAAGTCTACAAACAATAAGTTCTAGAGAGGGTGTGGAGAAAAGGAAACGGTCTGACACTGTTGGTGGGAATGCAAAATGGTGCATCCATTTAGAACAGTGTGAAGATTCCTCAAAATATAAAATAATTTAAAAAATAAAATAAAAATATAGAAGTGCTTCCCAAATGTTATTGATTCAATACATTATCTTTCAAAATACTAGTTGATGTTTTTACAGATATTGACAAGGTGACAAGCTCAAAGATAAGATGACCTTAAATTTTATATACACATCCACTGGATTAAAAAACAATTATGATCCTGGGGAAAAAAAAATAAAAAGATTAGAAGGCTCACAATGTGTGATTTCAAAACTTAGAAGTTATGATAATAAAGATTATAAGTACAGACATACTGATAGGAATATAATTAAGAATTCAGAAATAAATTTCATATTTGTGGTCAACTGACTTTTGACAAAGAGTCAGTGACAAGTCAATGGAGAAAAAATAGTCTTTTAAGTAAGTAGAGGTGGGGAAACTGGATATCCATATGCAACTGCTCAAGTTGAACAATTTAATGACATTATACACAAAAATTAACTAAAAATGGATCATAGACCTAAATATAGGAGTTGAAATTTCAAAATTCTAGAAGAGAACAGGTGTAAGTCTTACAAATTTGAATTAGGTAATAGCATCTTAGATATGACATCGAAAGTACAAGGAACAAGAGAAACATTAGATACCTCAGACTTAATCAAAATTTAAAAAAAAATTTGAATAAAATAATACTTTGTAAAGTGAAAACAACCTAAATAATTGGAGAAAACATTTGCATATTCTATCTCTGTTAAGCTTTCTGAATATTTGAAGAATTATTGCAACTCAACAATAATAAGACAAACAATAATTTGGCAAAATATTTGAATAGACATTTCTACAAAGAGAATATACAAATGGCCAGTAACCACGTGAAAATATTCGTGGTCAACATCACCAATCCGTATAGAAATGCAAGTCAAAACCACAGTGAAAATGCCTTGCCCATGAGTAGTTGTTTAACAGGCTGGGGCACTTTATCAATTGTCAACCCCGTGAGATATCCACAGTGACTACCTTTCTGTTTGCTGCAGGGCAATAGAAGAGGAGCGGTGCAGAGCCTGCCCTTGGAGGCCAGATAGTTCAGGGTATGGGAAGAAAGTCACTGCACACTAGCTAGACTTATGATGATAAAGACTACAGGAAAATTGCATGTGTAGGTCGTCAGGGAAAGGTAAATGAAAACTTCACCATTCATTTGATAGCTGAGCAACCTGTAAGTGAAGTTAAAAATTCACTAATAGTGCACAATGGCAGTGTAAGGGTAGGGGGTGACTCTTGACCACCAAAAAGAGTGATAAACATTGACAGAAAGGAAAACTGAAACATGGAGTTATTGTGAACTCCCATTGAGACAACACAGACACTACAGCAAATTGTATACCTTCCTTCCATCTTAGAAGGTGGTACAAGTGAACATTTCAATGCTAAAATATGTGAGGGTCTTAGTGCTATACCTAAAGTGTTCCTTGTGTTGAATAAAGAAAATTGTCATGCAGAAAAAAACCCATAATGCACTAGCACTTCTTTCCCACTTGGATGAATATATATATATATATAAAGGGAGCTAGTTGTGCATGACTGAGCAACTGAACTGAACTGAACTGAGTAATTTTACAAGGATTATGAGAAATTAGAGCACTCTTACATTGCTGGTGAGAATGTATCATGGTGTGAATGCTTTGGAAAATAGTAGTTTCCAAAAAACTTAGATATAATATTGCCCAGTAATTATACGGACTAGTATTTATTCAAGAGAAATGAAAGTGAAAATGTTTTCCCACATATAAATATGTACACAAATGTTTATAGAAGCATTATTTATAATAGAAAAAAGCAGACAAATCTAAATGTCTGTAAACTGATGAACTGAAAATCAAAAGGTAGGGTATTCATACAATGGAAGATTAACAGTCAGAAAAGGACTGAAACACCGATGTATGTGACAAGATGAATGGATCTTGGAAACATGCTAAATGGAAGCCAAAAACAAAAGACCATACATTCCATGTATATCAAATAGTCCTCCTCATATCATTTAAAGGATCAGTTCTAGGTTAGTCCTGTTTGGCAGTGTGATCATTGACCTCTTAGCCTCTTCCAATTGGACCAGAACAGGCAAATTACATAAGCAAGGTTAACTGAAAGCTGGACAACAACTTGTGATGTTACTATTGATTTGGATTATTGGTAGTCACATTCATAGACATTTAAGGTAGGAATGTTTTGAGATAGTAAGCTTAATTTACTTTACAAGTTTAATTTACTTTTCCAAGATAGTAAACTTAATTGACTTTCCAATCAGGGTCTCGGGATGAAATAGATGATACTCTCGTTAGAATTATTCAGGGAGGTTTTACTAGAGTCAGAGAGGTGTGTGAAATGTTTGAGTGAGACAAAGAGGATACCTTTGTCAGAAAAGAGGATAGCTGGAGAATTTAGGAAAGTGAGAATAGTACAAACTGACTAGAGCATAGGGCACAGTGAAAAATGTAAGGGAATGAGTCTCAAAAGTTTCATAAGTATGGTATTGTGAGAGTTACATGCATTGAAAGCTCTCTTAACAGATGTTAAAAATTTGAGGACTCCAGAATTGTTTTATTGTCTGAAAATGATATATCTACATTTTTTTCTGTCTTTCTTTTTTTTTTTTTTTTTTTGTAGGATCATGTACATGTAATTTGGCCCCTGACTTGAGTAAATTCCCACATATTCCTTTAAAGAAGTTGAACCTTTCTTCCCTTCTGAGATAAATATCAGAAAATTGTAATGATGAAATCTGTTTTCCTCATCCAAACAGTAACCCATGTTCCTTGCATCTCTTCTTTTCAATGTTTTTCTAGGAAAATGGAACAAATGTACATTTCCCTATTCCTCCAGCTAAGTATAGGAAAAGGGACAGCCTAGCAAGACAAACTTTTAGAAAATAGCCTCCACACTAGCAAAGGACCACAGCAAAAAGCAATGACTGAACCTGTACCTATTCCAGCAAAGGCTAGATGGGAAACCTAAATTTCTCTTATCTGGCTATAGTGAGTTATTCCAAAGTGATGTAAGGGAAATTGAATAGCGAACTGAAACTTTCATCCTGAAAGGACAGCCCCAAAGGGAGTTTACATAAAAATTCTGTATTTCCATGCTGCCATGTACTAGTAAGATGTTCTCTTCTTTCCTGCTAGGGTGGTGACAAGAGATATTTAGTAGAGTCAGAATTTTTACCACCACCAGGTACTATTAAAGCCACCATCTGTAGAGTCAGTAAAGCTAGGTGGGGAACAATGAGGCATTTCCAACCTTTACAAGTCAGGGAGATATCACTAAAAGAACACTTGGGGACTAGAACCTCCATTCCTTTATAGCAGTAATGAGGAATCACTACTCAGGCATCGATAGAAGCCAGTTGAGGGACCTGGACAGTTACTCCTACTTTTGCCTATATGGACCACCATAGGCAAACTATGTGAGCAGTGTACTTAACCAACTGGTAATCGTTTGCATGACCCAGGATCATGTGAGTCTAAGAAGAGTATAGGAGCCTGAGTCAGAATTAAGTTTGAATTCTTTGAGGTCTCTCTAGATGGCTACTTACAGACAGTATCAGTTGGGCTTCCTCAGAGTAGAAGTCAGTGGGAAGAGGGAAGCATCACGCCCGGGACTTGCCATGGTAAAATTTCCAACTTTAAAGTTAGCCCTATTTAATCACTCACCTTCTTCATTCGCCTACAGATAACCAAAGGATGACCTTGTTGGGGGATACTCATTTTTAGTGACCAGACTTTCTTATTCAGGTATGTAGAACAGAGTTTAGAGTGGAAGAATCAGAAATCTTTTTGAGTTAACTTATAGATGTTCATTCCACCTCATTTTGACTTCAGTAATCTGAGGATAATAAGGTATCCGTTGAAAATCATGGCAACTAATCTATTAAGTGGTTTTTAAGACAGAATGTTCACCACTGTTAGAACATAGATGATCTGAAAAGCTGAAAACATGACACAACTTTTGCTTTAAGGAGTCAACTGTTCAAACTGAAACAGCAGTGAAGCACCAATAGTTGCCTAGTTCAGTTCAGTTGCTCACTCGTGTCCAACTCTTTGTGACTCCATGGACTGCAGCATACTAGTCTTCCCTGTCCATCAGCAACTCCTAGAGCTTGTTCAACCTCATGTCCATTGAGTCAGTGATGCCATCTAGCCATCTCATCTTCTGTAATCCCCTTCTCCTCCTGCCCTCAATCTTTCCCAGCATCAGGGTCTTTTCCAATGATAGTTGCCAAAGTATTACACATGGTCAATTTTCCAGAAGCAGTCAGGGGCTCATTCAGTACAATATGGCATTTGTCGCCCTAAGACAAATGGGATCATTGTTGACAGAAGTCATAAGTTGACTTGCAGTTGTTGTTTTGCGTTAGAATCATATAGAGTCTTAATAGTGTTCCCCGTCCATGATGGTGGATGTGCTACCATATCTGATTTGATAATGGCTTCAAGTAGAGATGGTAGTGATTGAGTAGTGCGAGCTTTATCAGCAACTGGATTGTAGTTTCCTCAGAGAATGGATTTTGCTTACTGTGGAATCTACCCTAGTGACTCAGAATTTCCAATTTGCAGCAGTGATTTACTTCTGCAAATTGTGACCCATCTCCTCTCAGTGATCATTATCTTGCACTCCTGGTTACTGAATGTATGAAATTGTCATTTCTTATATTTTGTTCAGTTTTCAGTTTTAGTTTAGTTTAGTTTTAGTTTTTAGTTCAGTTCAGTTTTCTGAATAGAAGGGTAAGTCCATGCCCTTTTACTCCATCAGGTCCAAATGTGGAAACTCACTTCTCTTTCTTAGTTGAAGCAGTAAGAAGAAGATGTTTTTCAGAAGATCCTTCCTCTAGGAGAAAAATAATGGCCAAGATGATTGGAGGTTGAAGAGAGAAACAACATAGAATATCCAGATATAAAAATTGTTCAAGGGACTCGTATGTTCTTTTGTTCTATTTTTAGGGAAATCTTAACCATCTTGTGAGAATTTAGGCTGCCAAGTTTTATTCCCAATTCTTAAAATGATAAACCAAAGAGACATGCTCAAAATTTTTCAGGGGGTGGAGAGTTTCACCAAGAGCATTACAAGATGCTTCTATGAGTGTGAGCTTATTGACCCCTCTTCATCCTGCCTTTCTCATACTTTTCTTGGCAAATATCTTCTCTTTGCACTGAATTTAATTAATTACATTCTGAGCCGGGAGCAGTCTCAGCATCCCAGCAACAGATTGATGGACCACAGGCTGAAGATATAAATGACTAGTGAATATATCTAATTTATTAATTGGATGTCCCCATGTAACGTCCAGCCAAATCCTTTTCAGGGCAAAGGGAAGGCCAAAACATATGCCAGTAGCTCACTAATGTTTTCCCTAGAATCACTGGCTCTCCCCTTTGACAACTATGTGTTTGTAAATAATCACATCTAAACACAGATCTCAACTCTGTCTATGTTTTAAAGTTCATCTGTTCAACATCTTTTCATTTTTGGAACTGTTCCCAATAATTAGTCTAAAACAAATGTCTCACTATAATTTTAAGTAGTGAGACACTGTCTAGTTGTTTTTATATGGATTTCCTACATTTCACTCGTCTTTTGAGCAGTTTTCATTTCTCAAAACTAAAATGTAACATGTATGTCTGTGAAGGTTTTTGTTTAGTTTTGTTTTGTTTTGAAGATCTAAGTCAGTGAGCTGCGAAGAGGAACAAGAAAGGTAACTAGTGGACACTGAGGACCGTTTCACTTATAACAACCTCTCTACTTGGAATTGTGCATTGAGTGTCTCTTTCAACAACCTTGTGATGTAGCTGTTATTGTTCTGAATTAAAAGGTGAAGAAATATAGACCAAGAAAAAGACCAAGATCTGTGCATAGGATTTGCTGAATTCTCCCAATTTAAAACACTTTTTCTTACATTCTTCTAAATTAACTATGTAAAATAAAGCAGAGATAATACTGTTCTATTTTATTTTATATATGCTTATTTAAACATTACTGGGATTTCATTCTTATTATAAAATTATAAGCAATTCAAAAAATTAAAATATTTATATTTTTAAAATATAAAATATTGTTTTCCGAGTAACCAATAATTTTGAGTTTTGCATTACATACATGTATTCAAATACACATGGAAGTGGTGGTGGTTTAGTTGCTAAGTCATGTCCAACTCTTGCGACCTCATGAAATGTAGCCTGCCAGGCTCCTCTGTCCATGAGATTTCCCAGTAAGAATACTGGAGTGGGTTGCCATTTCCTTCTACTCAAATATACATATTACTTTGTATTTTGGTAACTTTTATATGACATGTATTATATTATTCAACTTATTTTTTTTAATTTAAAATTAATCTTTTATTTTTTCCCTCCATTAAACATGATATACTGACTTCTAAAATTGCTGCATGGTATTCTGTTGTGTGCTACAGCTTAACTGTTTAATCATTCACTGCTTTACTGTTTTATATATATATACATATATGGTTTTATATTATAAATAATACTACAACCAACATCCATAAAATTACATCTTTTCATATGTGCAAATGTATAATTCATTTTCTTTCTCTGTTTGGCCATTTTCCTCTTTTAATTTAGGAGACTATAGTTTAATTAGCAAATGCACTATTCAGTAACATTGCCAGCTTTACCTTATCTTTCTAAAGAATTTAAATGATCTTTTCTTTATTCCAGCACTTTTTGGGTTGACTGATATTGGCAGTCAGATAATAAACTCTTGATTCACAGCCATTCAGGTCTTAAAATTATTGGATGTTCCAGTACTCACATTGTCAGAGCAGGTTCATAGAGTTATAGAAATTAAGAGATTGAAATGACCTTTTGGCTCAACTGTTGCACACACTGCCAGCACAAGATTCTTCTTTATAATATACATTATTAATAGCATGAACTGGAATATATTTCTTTAGAATTAGTTCTTCCACTAAAACAAAAAGGAAAAAATCTTCAATGAGAAGAGGCATTCACCCAAACGAGTGATTTCAGCATCACATAAAAAATAAGGCTATAGTTTTACTGTGATTTTAACAGAATTATGTTGAATGATGCTATTTAGCTTGATTTAAAATGTTCTTTATCAGTACAATTTATCTTTTTCTCAGAACACTATTCTATTACTTAAAACGTATTACCAATAGGAAAAGTAATTCATCTCAAAAGTAAATTTTCTAATATTCCTACTGGAGAAGTTTGATAGCTGAGAGAATGGGCCACATTCTGATTTCAAGAATTACCACTTAAAGTAAGAATAATACTGCCAAAATTGAGGTGCCACTCTCCTTATACACAAATATACAATTTAACAATATATAGGTTTTGTTAAATTTAGGTAAGACAAAAATGTTCAGTTCTCAGGACGTTGTCTAGCACACACTCAACAAATGTTGTTTTTTTCTCATCTAATTCATTCAACCTTCCTTACCACCTAAATTAATGTTCAATTATTTGCTTTAGATTTTCATTCACTTATTTATAATATACTGAGTTCCAACATTATTATGTTAAACAATACTGGTATAGTAAATGGAAATAGGGACTAACTAAGTTTAGTTTGTTTTGTTCTTCAAGAAATTAGAATTTATTTGGGAAATCAGTTACTAATCAAGGAATCACACACAAAAATAAAAAATCAATTATTGTAGGTGAAAGAAATAGGTAGCATGAGTCCAGAGAGATTAACTGCAGGTGTCCAGAGCAAGACACCTGAATGATGAATCTAAGGTGGAAAAGGGAGGACAGGAAAGGCGAGAGTATCCCATCATGGAAAGAGAATACAATGAAAATTATAAGACACTGATGAAAGAAATCAAAGAACATATGCAGATGGAGAGATTTTTCTCTGTACCTGGGTAGGAAGAATCAATATTGTGAAAAGGACTATGCTGTCAAATGCAATCTACAGATTCAAAGAGATCCCTATCAAATTATCAATGGTATTTTCCCAAGAACTGGGACAACAAACTTCACAATTCACGTGAAAGATCACACAAAAGATCCTGAATAGCCAAAGCAGTCTTGAGAAAAAAGAATGCAGCTGGAGGGATCAATCTTCCTGACTTCAGACAATACTAAAGCTATAGTCATCAAGACAGTATGGTACTGGCACAAAAATAGAAATATAGACCAGTGATACAAGATAGAAAGCCCAGAAATAAACCCATGCACTTATGGGTACCTATTTTTGACAAAAGAGGAAAGAATATACAATGGGGAAAAGGAAGCCTCTTCAATAAATGGTGCTAGGGAAACTGGACAGCTACATGTAAAAGAATGAAATTAGAACACTTCCTAATACCATACACAAAGATAAGCTCAAAATGGATTAAAGACCTAAATGTGAGACCAGAAACTATAAAAATCTTAGAGGGAAACATAGGCAGAACACTTGATGGCATAAATCAAAGCAAGATCCTCTATGACCCACCTCCTAGAGTAACAGAAATAAAAACAAAAGCAAACAAGTAGGACTTGAATAAACTCAAAAGCTATTGCTCAGCAAAGGAAGCTATAAACAAAGTGAAATGAAAACCCATTGATAAAGGATTAATTTCCAAAATATACAAGCAGCTGATACAACTCAATATCAGAAAAACAAACAACACAATCAAAAAGTGGAAGAAAGACCTAAACAGACATTTTTTCCAAAGAAGGCATGCAGATGGCTAACAAACACATGAACAGATGTTCAACATTGCTTATTATTAGAGAAATACAAATCAAAACTACAATGAGATATAACCTTACACCAGTTAGAATGGCCATCATCAAGAAGTCTACTAACAATAAATGCTGGAAATTGTGTAGAGAAAAGGGAACACTCTTGAGCTGTTGGTGGGAATGTAAATTGATACAGCCACTATGGAAGATGACATGGAGATTACTAAAACACACACACACACACACACACACACACACACAAAACTATGAATAAAACCACCATATGACCCAGCAATCCCACTCCTAGGGTTATACCCTAAGGAAACCAAATTGAAAAAGACACATGTATCCCATTAAATTGCAGCACTATTTACAAAAGCTAGAACATGGAAGCAACCTAGAAGTCCATCAGTTAATGAATGGATAAAGAAGTTGTGGTACACACAATGATATATACAATAGAATATTATTCAGCCATAAAAAGGAACACATTTGAGTCAGTTCTAATGAGGTGGATGAACCTAGAGCTTATTTTATAGAGTGAAATAGTCAGAAAGAGAAAGATAAATATTGTATTCTAATACATATATATAGAATATAGAAAAATGATACAGAAGAATTTATTTGCAGACCAGACATAGAGAATAGACTTATAAACATGGGGAGAAGGGAGGAGAGGATGAGATGTATGGAGAGAGTAACATAAAAACTTACATTTCCATATGTAAAGCAGATAACCATCATGAATTTTCTGTATGTCTCAGGAAACTCAGACAGGGGCTCTGTATCAATCTAGATGGGTGGGGTGGGGAGGGAGGTTCAAAAGGGAAGGGATATGCTTACCTATGACTGATTCATGTTGAGTTTGACAGAAAAACAACAAAATACTGTAAAGCAATCATCCTTCAGTTAAAAAATAAATGATTTTTTTTAAGAGAAAAAAATCAGGACTAAAACATTCAGTAGCTAAAATGAAAGATACACTAGACAGAATGAACAGCACTCTAAGTGATACAGAAGAGTGCATAAGTGATATGGAAGACAGAATAATGGAAATTGCTCAGTCAGGCAACAGAATAAAAAACCCTTTAAAAATGAAAGCAATTTAAGAGATCTAAGGAATAACATTAAGCTTTCCAAAATTCACATTTTAAGGGTACCAGAAGAAGAAAGAGATGGGCAACAAATCTCTACTTGAGGAAATAAGACTGAACACTTTTCAAACGAAGAAGACAGCGGGCATCCAGATTCATGGAGCACAGAAGGTTTGAAACAGCATAAACTGTAACAATGAAATGAACCCAAATATTGACATTATGCCAATGGCAACAATGTGAGTGGACCTAGACACTGTTATTTTTATCGAAATAATTCATACAAAGATTGTATGATATCTCTTATATGTAGAATTTAAAATAATAAGGCCAACTGATATATATGCAAAAGAAAAACATACTGATAGATACAGAAAGTAAACTTTTGATTATCATATGGGAGGGGGACAGTGAAGGGACAAATTAAGTGTATGGACTTAGGTGATACAAGCTACTATGTAGAAAATGTATAATCAACAAGGATATACTGTATAGCACAGAGTGTTATAGCCATTACCTTGTAATACATTTTAATGAAGTATAATCTACAAACAATACTGAATCACTATGGTATACAAGTGAAACTAATACTGTAAATTAACTATACTTCTATAAATACTGGAGAGGGTATGAAGGAAAGAGAATCTTCCTATGTTGTTGATGGGAAATTGATAATCACTATGGAAAAGAGTATCGTGCTTCCATAAGAAACTAAAACTAGAGCTTCCATGTGATCCAAAAAGCCTATCCTGGGCATATATGCAAAGAGAAAAATGGTTTGAAAAGATACATGCAACACAATGTTCACAGTAGCACTGTTTACAATAGCCAAGACATGAAAGCAACCTAAATGCTTAACAGACGCTTTCATTGATAGATGAAAGGATAAAGAAGATGTGATATATAATGGAATATTACTGAGCCATTAATGAAAATGAAATAATGTCATTTGCAATAACACGAATGGACCTAGATATTATCATACTATATGAAGTAAGCCAGACAGAGAAAGGCAAATACCATACAATAGTGCTTATATGTGGAATCTAATACAAATGAACTTATTTACAAAACAAAAACAGATTCACAGGCATATAAAACAAATTTATGTTTACCAAAGGGGAAAGTGGGAGAGATAAATCACAAGTTTGATATTGGCAGGTACAAGCTACTGTGTATACAGCTGGTAAACAACAAGTTTTATTGTTTAGCAGAGGGAAATATATTCAATCTCATAATAAACTCTAATGGAAAATAATTTTAAAATACAATATTACATTTAGAACATGACATGCAGTATGGTTATAGATAGTAAATGACTTTGCCATAAATTTTGTGAGGAATATGTTAAATATACTTTTATTTAAGCTGAACCTTTCTCATTTTCTCATAATCCTCTCTTACTAATAAACTGCATATATACTCTGCCTAATGGATATTCCTGCAACTATTGTAGTAAAAGTATCCCTTTGCCCAGCAGACACTCTCACATTTCTATTTTATCAATGTAATGCAGGCTCTCCTATACAAAACAGATACTCCTTATAATTTTACTCAGCTGTGTTCTAAGAATAGCAATATTTTCTCATAACATTTCAAATATTTATTTCATAGAATTATAAATTGCTATTGGTGAATC
>SJYV01056092.1:0-28772 GCA_006410875.1 Neotragus pygmaeus
TCTTAGTGACCCCATGGACTGCAGCCCACCAGGTCCTCCGTCCATGGGATTTTCCAGGCATGAGTACTGGAGTGGGGTGCCATTGCCTTCTCCATATTAGGGTCTAGCTCAGCCTTACTACATTATTAGATCACTCACAGTTCATTGCACTTTGGCTGAAGCATAAGGTGACGCATTCGCACTGAGTAAATCTGACCTTCAAGGAGCCATCCCTTTAAAGTCTGATTTGACGGGGACTCTCCAGAGAATTCCTCTTGTCTGGCTCTTGACTCCTGGGTTTATTTGCCAAGAGAATTATTGTGTATCCCATGGGTCTGAACGGAGTCAGAATCCTGAAATGAGCCCACATATCTCATTACAATTGGATCATGCCGGGAACACTGGGCAAGCTCTGGTCTCACATGGCCTGACTTTTTCTTTTTCTCCTGGAGAAAAGTAGCTCACCTCAGACAAAGATGTGTTGAATGTCACATGGCACTATCTTCTGTTCTTTTGAATCTATGTTAGTGTGTTGCCCTTGCTTAGTTACTCTCAATGAAAATGTACTTGTATAAAAGTCAGATGTGATGACTCTCAATGTCTGTGTGGAGAGATTTATCCTATTTCTGCTACTAACAGGGGACATACATGGGTTTGGTTAGGTAAGGGGTAGGTTTGGGAGCAGAGGCTGAAAATAGGGCATGAAATTTTCTGTTTGTAGGAATATACCAAGAAGTTAAGGCAGATGATTTAAAGATTGAGGTAGTAACTCTGTCTCTTTTATGTCATAGCTGACAATTAGCACTTGTTGTTCAGCTGCTATATTGTGTCTGACTCTTTGTGACCCCATGAACTGCAGTGTGCCAGGCTTCCTTGTCTTTCACTATCTCCTGGCGTTTGCTTACATTCATGTCCACTGAGTTGGTGATGTTATCTAACCAATCTCATCCTCTGTTGCCCTCTTCTTTTGCTTTCAATCTTTCCTAGCATCAGGGTCTTTTCCAATGAGTCAGCTCTTTGTATCAGGTGGCCAAAGGATTGGAGCATCAAACCATCAGTCCTTACAATGTATACTCAGGAAATCTTTAAGACTGACTAGTTTGATCTCCCTATTGTCCAAAGGACTCTCTCAAGAGTCTTCTCCAGGCACCACAATTTGAAAGCATCAATTCTTTGGCACTCAACCTTCTTTTTGGTCCACCTCTTACATCCATACATGACTGTTGGAAAAAACCATAGCTTTGACTATATGGACTTCTGTTGATAAAGTGATGTCTTTGCTTTTTAATACACTGTCTAGGTTTGTCGTAGCTTTCTGCACCTACATGGTGCTGGAACAAGAACTGAGTAGGTGTTGTGTCATCACTTCTGATCCTCACAAGAACCCCATGAGGTTACAATGAGAAGTGGCTGTAGCAGCTAGAGCTCTGGAGCTCTGGATGAAATATTTGCCTTTGCCTCCTTGCTCCGACAGAGTTGGATCAGCCCCTTGTAGACTATGGACCTTAGTGTAGCTTACTAGTAACATCAGATTAGTTTTGCTTTGGATCCTGTGGTTGTATGTGACATGACATGTGCATTTGATTACTGTCCCAGTGCATGATGGAATCCCTGAGCATCTCCTGTATTGAACTCACAGAAGAATGGTCACAGCCAGAGAAAACCTCAATGGAAAATTCTGGAACACAAATGGAGTTTAGTTTATAAGTTAATCAGCTATTCAGTCATATTCCCAGGTGGTGCTAGTGCTGGTGGTAAAGAACTCATCTGCAAATGCAGGAGATATTACGAGACAAGGGCTAGATCCCTGGGTTGGGAAGATCTCCTGGAGGAAGGCATGGGAACCCACTCCAGTATTTTTTCCAGAAGAATTCCACGGACAGAGGAGCCTAGTGAATGACAGTCCATAGGGCTGCAGAGTCAGACAAGACTGAATTGACTTAGCATGACAACATGGTAAGAATTAAAGGTGACTGAGATCATGTTTCAGCTTTCCTTCTCTTTGAGTGTTCTTGGACACCTGCTCTTTCTAAATAAGAGGAAGTACCATGGATACCTAGAAAGTATCCATGTTGCTCTTCTAAGGTGACTACATATTGGTGCTTTCTAGTGAAGAAAAGAGAAAATATTTTCTTAAAATCCTCACTCTGAGCTAAGGCATATCCCAAGCCCAAGCAGACCTCATTGCTTTAACCTCAGAGCTCTCCATGGAGTTTCACATATAAAACAGAGAAAGTTGCAAACACTCTCATTAGGGAAAACTCCTTTATAGAGTCTTCCGGTATGACTAGCCCTGGGGCCAGCCTGCTTTATTGTGTCTGTGCCTGCCTCTTTGTCCATCCTGGGTGAATGGACATGAGTTAGAAGTAATCACTTGGGAAAAAATAAAAATGAAAAAAAGAAGTAATCACTTGGTTATTCTGAAGCTCTACTGGATGCTGTCTTTCTGACTTCCCTTCACTTTATGCTCTGTTATCTGTGGGCAAAGCTTGGCTTATTTCTTATATGCAGCCAAACTTTCTTTGGAGCCCTTGCTTCTCTGAGAAGGGAATTCATATCTGTTGAGAATATGCCAGACACTCTGCTCCATAGTTTTAATAATAATGAAGATAACTACTAATAATAGCATCTGATAATTATTTTGTAGTGTTGTAATTGGGATGCCTGTGGCTGTGCTAAGAGTTGTATCTTAAAGAGATAAGCTGAGACCAGTTAATGGGGGGCATGTCAAAGGGTTTAAGTTACATCCTGTGTGAAGTGGGGATCCATGGAAGAATTTTCAACTGGGAATTCATGTGGGCAAGATCCTTGATGACTTCAGGATAGTATTATAGAAATCAGTCATTGTATGGTACCACTGGGATTTTTGAGGGGGGGAAAAAAAAAGGCATGTTTGCCTTTACCCAAAATGATCCAGACTCTTAAACATTTTTAGTTTTCATTCCTGCTGGTTCTAATTTTTTTCCCCATCTCATTACTTGCTACCAAGTTCTCAACTGTTGCTTGCTTATCTCATTATAGTTGTCTTCTTGGCAAAAGCTCAGACCTCTTTTTGATTTTGTAGCTATAAAACCAAATAGAAGGATTTCTGTTGCAACTCCACATGAATTTCAAATTGTTAATGCAATGATTATTAGTTGCTTGTAAGTGTTGCTACTGACCATACTCATTGAATGCTCTGACATATCTTTTTAGTTACTTAAAGATTTCCCTCCTCATAATTTGCAGGCTGATTTTTCTGGTTAATTAAATACCAATTTTTGGGATTATGACAAGCACTAAACAAACGCAGGTGGCATAATACATTTTTTTTAATTAGGCATACTGTAGATGGGAAATTCAAAGAAGAAAGAGCTACAGATCTACAATTTAGTGTCCAGTTGCTTTAAGCAGAACTCTTGGGTATTGGTTGTTGCATTTTCAAGTGCTTTTGTTGATTCCAGACCTCAGCCCCACACCATGGGCTTGACAATAACATAGCCTTTGGTTTCATATTTCAAAGCCTGCCAGTCCAGGATGGTGGGACTGATGAAGGAGGAACCCTGGTACACAAGGAGGATTTCTTCCAGCGACAGGACAGAGTCCCACATGTATAAATCCCCAATCTCTCCCATAAAGGACTGGCTCTTATCAAACCCTCCTCCATAGGAATCCTGCTCTTGCCCCAGGACAATATTGGAGTAAGTTCCCTGAAACCTTGTTTCAGGCCCCTTTTCACCAGTGGCTTCCCATTGACCCAGAATTCAGCGATGCCTGTGAAAGACTCCCAGCTGGTATAGATGTGCACTGGGCTGGGGAACTCCTCGGTAGCTCTAACAGTAACTTTGGCTTTTCCGGTGTATAGACTGTACTCTCCAATTCTGTTTTTATTTTATTTATTTATTTATTTTTTCTGTTACAACTGAGATTTATTTTTTTTTCAAATCTAAGTTTTTTTTTACTTTATTTTACTTTACAATACTCTATTGGCTTTGCCATACATCGACATGAATCCACCACAGGTGTACACGAGCTCCCAGTCCTGAATCCCTCTCCCACCTCCCACCCCACATCGTCTCTCTGGATCATCCCTGTGCACCAGCCCCAAGCATCCTGCATCGAACATAGACTGGTGCCTCATTTCTTACGTGATAGTATACATGCTTCAATGCCATTCTCCCAAATCATCCCACCCTCTCCGTCTCCCTCAGAGGCCAAAAGTCTGTTCTATATGTCTGTGTCTCTTTTTTTGTCTCACATACAGGGTCATCATTACCATCTTTCTAAATTCTATATATATGTGTCAGTATACTGTATTGGTGTTTNTTTTTTACTTTATTTTACTTTACAATACTCTATTGGCTTTGCCATACATCGACATGAATCCACCACAGGTGTACACGAGCTCCCAATCCTGAATCCCTCTCCCACCTCCCACCCCACATCGTCTCTCTGGATCATCCCTGTGCACCAGCCCCAAGCATCCTGCATCGAACATAGACTGGTGCCTCATTTCTTACGTGATAGTATACATGCTTCAATGCCATTCTCCCAAATCATCCCACCCTCTCCGTCTCCCTCAGAGGCCAAAAGTCTGTTCTATATGTCTGTGTCTCTTTTTTTGTCTCACATACAGGGTCATCATTACCATCTTTCTAAATTCTATATATATGTGTCAGTATACTGTATTGGTGTTTTTCTTTCTGGCTTACTTCACTCTGTATAATTCTGTTTTTAAAAACGAGTAGCTCATTATCATTGCCATAGATGTTGTAGAAGAAGAGGCTGTAGGCTTGAGAGAGATGACTATGGGCTCGGAGACACAAGGTCAGGTTCTTCAGAGGTTTCTCCAGCTTTGTGATCAGGGTCATATGGTCAATGGAAGATTCTCTAGGGAACACAAATACCTTCCCTCTGAGGTCTGTGGACAGATGGGGAGAAACAGTGACCTTTACTATAAATGCAGGGAAAAAAGAACATTCAACCTTTTCTCGTCTCATGTTCCTGGATCATACCTTGACCACCCTATCTGTCTGAGCAAAGGCTTCTGGGAGGATGACGAGGACAGAGACCCCAGGCATCAGCTTGTTCATGTTCTTGGCCTGGGGCTGCAGCAGTGACCAGGATGAGGGTAGAGAGCACAGTGGTTGTTTACCCAGTTTCTAAGCTTCACCTTCTTAGATCTCAGGCTCTTCAGGGTTTATATGCACCTCCAGGTGAGGACGGGGGTGGAGAGCACCAGTAACGTGTAAGTGATTTTCCAGGCCTGCCCTCTGATGCCAATGGTCAGACCTATTGGTGGGGAAGTAGACACGGGGGAAGGCCAGAGCTCCACGCCCCTGTGACCCAGATTCTGGTGCTGGGAGAGAGCGGGGTGGAGAGTAGTGCTATGGAAGAGATGAGAGGCCATGCTGAGCACGTCCGGAGGGCCTGACTCCACTCTTCAGGGGTCCCTCAGTCTGATGGCCCTGTGTCTTCTGCTTGTGGATATTCTGGGATTCTGATTTCTACTGAAGACCCTGGAATCTTTTCATCTTTGATTAATTCCATGTTTACTGCTAAGGGGAGTGAGAGAATTAGAGCATCTGTATTTTCTGTCTCCCTGAAGATTAGTGCTTTCAGTCTCTGTCACTCGGCTCTCTTTCTTCTTTTCATTATCATGGGGTTTCTTTTTTTAAAAAATTAAGTTTTATTGGAATATTTGATTCACAATGTTAATTTCTGCTGTACAGCCAAGTGAATCAGTTATAGATATACATATATTCACTCTTTTTAAGATTTTATTCCCATATAGGTTATTACAATGTATTAAAAGTAGAGTTCCCTGCGCTATATAGTAGCTTCTTATTAATTATCTATTTTATATATAATAGTATGTATATGTCAATCCCAATCCCCCAGTTTATCTCCCCAACTCCTTCCCTCTTGGAAACTATAAGTTTGTTTTCTACAACTGTGACTTATTTCTGTTCTGTAAATAAGTTCGTCTGTACCATTGTTTTAGATTCCACATATAAGTGATAGCATATGATATTGTTTTTCTCTGACTTACTTCACTCAGTACGATCATCTCCAGATCCATTCATGTCACTGTAAATGGTATTATTTCCTTCTTTTTTATGGCTACCAATATTCCATTGTGTATATGTACTATGTCTTCTTTATCCATTCCTCTGTCAGTGGACATTCAGGTTGCTTCTCTGTCCTGGCTATTGTGTATAATGCTTCAATGAATATTGGGGTGCAGGTGTCTTTTCGAATTGTGGTTCTCTCCAGATATATGCCCAGAAGTGGAATTGCTGGATCATATGACAGTTCTACTTTTAGTTTCAAAAAATTTATTGACATTATTTTTTGGACTGTGGTGGGTCTTTGCTGCTGCCCACGGCTTTCTCCAGTTGCAGCTCGTGGGGGCTCCTCTGTTTCAGTGTGCGGGTTTCTCATTGCTGTGGATTCTCTTGTTGCAGAGAACAGGCTCTTGGTGCTCAGGCTTCAGTAGTTGCAGCACGTGTGCTCAGGAGTTGTGGCTTGCAGGCTCTAGAGTACAGGCTCACGGCTAAGGCCTATGGGATCCTCCTGGACAAGGGATCAAGCCAGTGTCCTTTGCACTGCAAGATGGATTCTTAACCACTGGACCACCAGGGAAACCTTATTTTTAGTTTTTTAAGGAACCTCTACACTATTCTCTGAGTGGCTGTATCAATTTACATTCCCATCAACTGTGTAGGAGGGTTCACTTCTCTTCACCCTTGATCAGCATTTGTTGTTTATAGACTTTTTAATGATAACCATTCTGACTGGCATGAGGTGATGTCTCCTTGTGGTTTTGATTTGCATTTCTCTAATGCTCAAACTACTGCACAATTGCACTCATCTCATATGCTAGTAAAGTAATGCTCAAAATTCTCCAAGCCAGGCTTCAGCAATACGTGAACCATAAACTCCCTGATGTTCAAGCTGGTTTTAGAAAAGGCAGAGGAAACAGAGATCAAATTACCAACATCTGCTGGATCCTGGAAAAAGCAAGAGAGTTCCAGAAAAACATCTATTTCTGCTTTATTGNTTTTAATATGCTGTCTAGGTTGGTCATAGCTTTTCTTCCAAGGAGCAAGCGTCTTTTAATTTAATGGCTGGAGTCACTATTTATTTTTATAATGAATTATTTATTGTAAAATATGCTAAGCATAAAATCTACTATTTAAGCCATTATTAATTGTATTCATTAGTTTCAAAAAGCTATCATTTAAGATATATATACATATATATATATATTTCTTTTTTTTTTTCATTCTATCTAAATGGTTAGATGATGCCATGGAGATGACGGTACCAAAGGGGTTATATGTACTCTTCACCAAGATCTCGCTATTATTAACATCTTACATACTTACATTACATTCTTTATAATTAGTGAGCTAATGTTGATATATTAGTAATTTAAGCTCAAGTTTGTTTAATTTATTTCTTTATTTTTAACTAACATCTTTTTGTGTTATAAGATTTCATCTAGGATGCCACACAACACTTTACTTGGCACGTTGTCTCCTNTTAGTGAGCTAATGTTGATATATTAGTAATTTAAGCTCAAGTTTGTTTAATTTATTTCTTTATTTTTAACTAACATCTTTTTGTGTTATAAGATTTCATCTAGGATGCCACACAACACTTTACTTGGCACGTTGTCTCCTGAAGCTTCTCTTGTCTTAGACATTTCTTTCAGTTCAGTTCAGTTCAGTTCAGTCGCTCAGTCGTGTCCAACTCTTTGCGACCCCATGAACTGCAGCACGCCAGGCCTCCCTGTTCATCATCATCTCTTTTCCTTATTTTTGATGCCCTTGCCAGTTTTGAGGAGTTCTGGGTAAATACCCAAGAGTTCTGGTAAATACCCCTCTATTGGAATTTCTTTCACATTTTTCTCATCATTAGATGAGAATTACAGTTTTTTCATAGGAATAACCAGAGGTAAAGTGCCATTAAACTCCCTCATATCAGAGGGTACATACCATCTACATGGCTATCCCTATTAATGTTAACCTTGATTACCTGGCCGAGGTAGTGTTTGTCAGGTCAGCATGTATCCATGGATATTTATCTTGTACTATGGATTATAATCTAATACTACTTTATTCATTGCTCAAATTTTTCTGGCTTTGGCCATTGGGGGCCCTTTCAGTTGACTCTTGTGTCCTTTGGACATACTTCCATCAGTTAAGTTTGTTGTTTGTTTTTGTTGAATGCTTCTGTACTTTCTGGCACTACAAGATGCTTTAGACTTATCTTGTGTATTTCCTGCCTTAGTTCTAGAATCAGACATTTCTCAAAGGAACTGTAGCTACTTTTATCGTAGAATGGTAAGAGAGACCAATTCTGGGTACTAGATGAGATTCTTGCTACTAGGGTATCCTTGTTTCTAAGCTCTCTCAGATAATAGAACACAAATATGTGTCTATCCTAATCTTCCTATATACACATATCTATAGTGATTTCTATATATAACCGTCTGTATCTATTTTAAAGTAATAATAGGTTCTTACTGATGTCTCAGAATCTAGTCCATTACCATAAGGTTGATTACTGGAGCCTTCTCACGCTTATATATAATCCCACCCCAACAGTGAGAAACGTGGCTCTCACCAGTATAGATGTAAAGCAGTATCAGAACTGTTACCTATATTGCAGTGTGTTTCTAACTGTGGGTATGCTAAGGCGCCTAGAGATCTGAGGACAAAGTATGCTGGAACCCCTCCTTCAAGAACCTACAGATGTGTTTTTGTTCTATCAACTTTGTTGTTCAGTTTCTCAGTTGTGTCTGACTCTTTGCAACCCCAAGGACTGCCACGTGCCAGGCCTCCCTGTCGTTCACTATTTCCCAGAGTTTGTTCAAACTTATGTCCAAATTTGCCCTGAATTTACTAATATTTGGGTCAACTCAGGATCCCCTTTTGCTTCCAACATCAGAGTAACCAGCTCACTATAGAAAATGCTTTCTGTTTGAAATCCATAACACAGTTTCTGTTTTTATGTCTGGACCTTGACTGTATCATAGATGTTGGTCTATAAGCCAACATCTCTTTTTTTTCCCCATTGGCCAATTTAGGTTGTTTCTTGTCTCCTATGGCCAAAAGAGTATTAAATAATATATCATACTACTGCTTCTGCTATTTTTTCTGCCTAGAATGTTTATGTTCTCACAGCCCACATGGAAAATTATTAGTAATTCCTTTATAGTTAGTTTAGATGTTATGTTTTCTGTGCTTTTCTAACTATGTCCGTGTTCTGGCATCACACCAATTTCTTTGCAGACTTTCAGTCAGAGTTGTGTACTTCCTTCTCTATTTTCTTAGGAAGTCTTCTGAATGTTGAATTTTCTTACTGTATGAAAATGCATCAGACATTAAATGACTTTTATAATTTGCAGATACCTCTTTTTCTCTGCAGACCCTTAAATGGCTTTAAATTATTAAGATTTTAAAAGGGCCTGAGACTCTGACACATTTATATATTTTATGTGGTAGAGCTATAGTTCCTATGAACATATATTTAATAAAGTATATTCCATTCATTGCTGATCCATCTCATCCTCTGTTGTCCCCTTCTACTCCTGCCTTCAATCTTTCACAGGATCAGGGTCTTTTCAAGTGAGTCAGTTCTTTGCATCATGTGGCCAAAGTATTGGAATTTCAGCTTCAGTATCAGTCCTTCCAATGAATATTCAGAACTGATTTCCTTTNCGCACCAGCGAGCAAGTGGTTCTTCTGGAGATCAGCCCCGAATAGCCAAAGGGCCTTTCCCATGCGTAATAACTCAGGGTTCATTCAATTCAGTACACAGTTCATCAGCCACAGAGCTACGCCTGAAACCTAAGAGTTTAACCAAACTGCATTTGACACCGTACTTAAATTATTTTCTTACTGGCTTGACCTGGTGTATGTGTGATGCAGCCTATCAGGCATGTAACTGTTTTTAAGGTTAAAACCTTAATGGGATTCCTGGGATTAATACACATTTTGTTTGCTCAACCAAATTATTTAAAGGTCTCGGATAGTCAAGCGATTCTAATTCACCATAAGATCCTTAAAGACCACAATTAACTACATTCACTACAACCAGCACATTAACTAGGCACTTAACAGAAGATAACACTACAGATTCTACGAACACTAAAATGATAAACAGGATATTATAAACTGTCAATAAAACCAACAATTTACATGAAATTAATACATTACTGTAAAAATATAAAATCCAAACTGACACAAGATGAAACAGAAAATCTGAATAGCCCTCCAACTCATAAAGGAATTATGTATTTTTTAAAACAGGCAAAAACAAATTATAAAAATCTAATTTTGTAATTTTAAGCCCAACAGTATTACTAGTGAATTATAATGACCATTTAAGGAGAAAACAAAAAGTTATATACTCTTTCAGAAAGCAGAGGAGGGAACATCCCCAAACTTGTTTTACAAGGGATGTATAACCCTGACACCAATCCTAAAAAAAAACCACCTGCCATTATCTGTATAAAGGACTTTTAAAAAGAATATATTTAACACCATAAACATGCACACTGAAGGTGAAGTGGGAACACACAGCTAACAGCAGCTGCGATGAGATGACCGACCGTGAGGATCTTTATCTATTCAAGGCTGGAATCATGTCATTGCCTTTTCTTGCCAATATTACCAAAATGTTGGCCAATCTTGAACTTTTTTTTTTAGTATTTATTTATATGGCTGCATCAGGTTTTAGTTTGAGCATGCGGGATCTTTCATTGCGGCACACCAAACACTAGTGGTGTGCGAGCTTAGCTGCTCTGCAGCGTGTGGGATCCCAGTTCCCCAAGGACTGAGCTGGTATTCCCTGCACTGCAAGGCAGACTCCCAAGCACTGTACCACTAGGGAATTTCTTTGAACTGCTTTGTAAGGGGGACTATGACCTGGAGATCCAGAAGTCAGCCCTTCACCTACACTAAAACCCGAGTTTGAGAGTAATCCTTTTATATGCGCACAAAGCTCAACTAGTCTCCCGCGACTGAAGGGATCTTCAGTTTTAAAGGCAACAGCCTCATGTGCAATTGTGAAATGTTTTTCACCTGGTCTAATTTAGCCCAATCTGAATTACTTTATGAATAAGGCAAAAATACCTCCCCCATTTAGATCTTATTCTCTATTTGTAAAAAAGCAAAAGAAAGATAAATTCAGATAAAACATGCCTGTATCTTCTCCTCCCACGTGGGAAACCCCTACCTCAGTAACCGTCTGAAGTGGAGAGGATTCTCCTGTGAAGGACTACTTTTTTCCATTAAGATTTCCATTAAAATTCAACTTTTTCAGTCAGAGGCCCAGGACCCTGCCTTTCTGTTAAGTGAAATTACATTTAGTTTTTCAGCAAAGCCACGTAAAATGATCCTGTTAATAACCTTCCTGGTGAATTTAAGGTTATGTGGAAAACTTCAAGGGACACGAGCTTTGGAATCAAAAGGGTATGGTTTTAAATGCAGGCACTCCCTTCTATCAGACATACAGTTATGGACAGGTGACAGCTTTCCCATCTGTAAAATGAGTATCACCCACCTCACAGGTAGAAGAGAGAAACAAACAAGAGCATTAAGCAGTGTATCCAGGATATAAAGGCGGATCATTATACTCCCTGCTGGTCTCTGTGGTGTCTGTCCAGGTGACTACCAGGTAATAAAAAATTTGGTGAAATAATTTGTCAGAACACGAAAAGTCCTTACAACGTGTTAGTAAAAAAAAACACGTGAAATTGGATCTCAGTCTAATTCTAACAAAAAAGTTATATCTTGCAAATATGAAGGGCTCGATACACATTATTTTCCTTTTCGTACAATGCAGTATCAGTGAAGGTATATGGAGTCAGACTGGAGACTAATCTCTTATAAACACTTCTATTGTATAAGTGGTAAGCATGAATAGCTTTTAAAGTTACTTAGTAAATCTCCCTATTCTATCCAGAATTCCTACCCGATTGTCAATGATGCCTGGCACAGATCTGTGGCAGTTCTCTTCTTCCAGTATGTATCACTCTAAAGAGAAAACCCAGCTGCATAATCTAAATGGTTGCTATCAGCCCTAGTCAAGAAGAGAGACATCTATACTGTTAAGTGCCAATGAAATACTCCCAGAAAAAGTTTAGATGAACGAAAACTCAACTTTCCGGTACTGTTCCAATCTGCTAAGCAAATAAAGGGGGAAGTGAGGGGCCATATGTAATACAGACAAAAGGCACAAAGAAATCCTTCAGTTGTTGAAAGCTGCCCCCAACCAAAGGAACCACTTTGGAACAAGTCACTGAAAGGCCTGGATGCTTAACAACCCATCAGCACAACTAGCAAAGCGCCTCACCCACATATCCCTCTGGGGACAGCAGCCAGCTGTGAAGTCTCACGAAATGCCACTGGTCCCTGCTGAGCCTAGAGACACAGGGAGTAGCATGGTCTTTTTTTCAGATGTTCTTCACCTAATACAGAGAAGGAACTCTAAAAAATGCCTCCATCACTATGTACTCCATACAAACCAAGATTAGCAGAATCTCTTCTCTTCTGGAACTCATTGGTTGTTTACACCCACAATCAGGTAATAATTACGTCAGCAGGAGCATCGGGCAGTACGGCTCTGCATGAATACTGCATAAACACCACACGTAAAACAAGCTGATCGGGTCTAGCCAGGCTGTCTTTCAAGGACCCAGAGACAAGAGGTGACCCTTCAGGGCTGGAAGGTGAGGATGAGAGGTCAGCGAGACACAAGATGTAACAACCACGCTGCTGCACCACCTGCTGGGCCAAATGTCACCCTGACTTGAAGCAGCCCTTTGCTGCTCCCATTTTCACTAAAGGCTGTCACTGTCAATTTCTTTGGCCTCTACACAGGAAAACTCCTCGATAAGCTCAGTTTTCAAAAGAATTCTATTCAAGAGCCTGCGTCTTGAGATGGTTACCCAAGTCCTAATCAGCAGCAAAATATCGTATCTTAAACACACAAGGGCAACGTGCAGACACACCTGAGAGAACAGAACAGGCCCAGCTGCGTACCTGGACGATGGCGGCCTCGTTGTCGGCCAAACCCAGTAAAAAGATCCTCACTTTGTCGATCTTCACAGGAACCGTCCTGCCCCTCCATTCCACTTCACTCATGGTGGCTGCCTGCTTGGCTCGCGTCTGAGTGATCAACGCCTAGAAAATAGTTATAAAATGTTAAAGCTTCAACTGTGGATGTGAGTGATCAAGGTGAAGCTCACTGGGAACTATCATTTGTTTCTTCTTGTAACTAACATATTACATATCCCTGGGCCAGGGAACTAAAACCCCACAAGGCACAGCAAAAAATAAATAAATAAATGACAAAAAGTTTTCATTAAAAATATAGATATAAATATGCGTATATTAATAGCAATTATCCCTGGATGAGGGGATTTGTGTTACTTCTTTTACTGGATGTTTTTTCAAACCAAAGACTTTTCACAGAATGTGCTTATTAGATTACCTCCAATTTTTCAGCCAGGAGACCCTCAGTGCCCCCAGACCTCAATCTCATCTGCATGAGTTCATTGATAGCTGACTGGTCCCCTGAGAAAAACAGAGAGAGATTAAGCAGAAAACCCTCAAGTGTCTTGATTGTTTCCTCAAGAACTCTCAGAATCAACTCCTAGCTCTTCCCCATCCACCAGCGCATTTCAATGAATCCTAAGTCCTTTCACAAGGCTCTGGGTGAGCACAGATACGGCAGGGCCAAAATTGATGCTAGGGAACTGCCTTCTGGATGTCGAGCAGAGCTGAAGCCGACAACTGTACTCTTTTCATCAACGCAAACCCACACCAAAGATGCACGCAGGGGAAAGGGAGGAAAGTTAAAGCCATCATCCCCGCAGGCCGCCTGTCGCTGCCCTGCACAGCCCCACTCACCGATGTTGTAGGCACAGTAGCGAATGTTGGGCGAGATCTCCTCCACCCGCTGGTTGTACAGCACAGCCTGCTCTTCTGTGAAGGCGCTGGCCAGCTTTTCGTAGATAGTCCTGCCAGGCAAGGAACATCACGGTTCATAGCAACCTCACTTTAAGAAAATAAAACTCACAAGGAACACAGATCAACTACCAGAACTGGCAAGTTCTGAGGCTGAAAGAGAACAATCCACATTTCTCAAGAGAAGGCAAAAAGAAAGAAACCGTAATAACTTTCACAGAAGCAATCACTGGCTGATCTGCAGCTTGCATGTGACTGTTATCAAAACTGGCCACAGCCTTTGGGCCAGAGGACTTACTTGCATTTATTAAAAGCCTCAATGGCAGCTTTCCACTCTTGATGTTCAAACCGCAGCATTCCTGAGAGGTAAGCAGTGTAAGCCTGTGAGGTGACGGGAAAAGAGACACTGCTTCAATACCCAGGAACCAGGGTACAGCCCAACCTCTACTCGCTTCAAACTCTGATATCAAGAACAGATATTCAGGTTGATTCTAAAAAAAATCAAAAAATGTGTCTCACTAATAAAATGTGACCCATGGGTAATTTATGATTCATTTACTTCCCAAGAGAGAACTTCAAACTAAAAAAAATTTACTCTCTTTGTTTTACTTAACAACCCACTTCTGAGCTATACCATTAGCATCAAAAGTTGAATATAAACTTGAAATCTCTTCCATCCCTTTTCAAATACTCATTAAGAACAAAATTCTTACCTTGTGAACTTCCCAGCTATAAGTTTTTTCACATACATATCAAAAGAAGCACGGGCTTTCTTAAAAGTTAAGAGCCAGTTCTTAAAATCCAGGAGCTCAAAAACAAAAAGAGCCAACTTCACCTTTTAAAAGCAAGATTAGGTTTTCTCCTCCCCTGATTACCAACATACAATGGAAGAGACTCTGTTCTGTTTAACTGTATTATTATTATTTTTAAAGTCACATCTCTAATCTCCATAATAAAGCAAAGCTGATGTTATGACACTAACCTGAGCCTCCAACTTGGTCTTGGCATCCACACGATTGCTCTCACACAAGCGTTCCAACTCCTCGGCATGCTTCACGGCTTTGCGTAGGCGAGACAACAAGTGGAACCGTTTTCGGGGCTCAGTGTTGGCTTCCTGTTTGAGCTGCATAGCATAGCTCCAGGCTCTCTCAGCATCCATCAGAACCAGAAGCAAATATCTAAATCAGAGACAGAACAGGCCGACTGAATAGCAAAGGCAAGGAGCACCAGACTCGGATATCCTGAGGGGCAATCCTCAGCCTCTCAACTTTTCCCTATACCCTCCTTTGCTTTTCTCCTCGGAGCTGTTCTTCTCACAGCATCAACCGTGGTTCCCAAATCAGCATCTCCGGTAGGTTTCTAATCACCTACTAGACACAGCTCATTGAAAAACCTGCTACCACCTCAAACTTGGCAAACCCAGATGTGCTGTTGACAGTCGCTCAGTCGTGTGTGACTCTTTGTGACCCCATAGATTGTAGCCCGCCAGGTTCCTCTGTCCATGAGATTTTCCAGGCCAGAACAGTGGAGTGGGTGGCCATTCCCTTTTCCAGGGGATCTTCCTGACATAGGGATTGAACCTACGTTTCCTGCATCGCAGGCAGATTCTTTACCACTGCGCCACCTGGAAAGCCCTTACTGAAGTATAACTGACTTAAAATTCTCCATTAGTTTCAGGTGCAGGGTATGAGGTATTACTGACTATATTCCCTATGTTGTGCATTACATCCCCATGAATTGTGACTGGGGAATTATTTCATGACCAGAAGTTTTTACCTCTTAATTACCTTCCCCTATTTTACTGACTCCTTCCTACTTCCCTTCCCTGTGGCAACCACCAACTTGTTCTCTACGAGTCTGGTTTATTTGTTCAGTTGTTTTTTAGATTCCACCTAGACTTCAAAATGCACGGTATTTGACTTCCTCTAATTTCATTTAACATGATGCTCTCCAAGTTCATCTATGTTGTGGCAAATGGCAAGATTTCATTCCTCTTTATGGCCAGGTCACACGTATGTAAATCATCTTGCTTTTAAAAGGTGAAGTTGGCATCTCTTGTTTTTGAGCTCGTGGTTTATATACAGATATAAAGGGACATCCCTGGTGGTGCAACGGTTAAGACTTCACACTCCCAATGCAGGGGGCCCAGGTTCCATCCCTTATCAGGGACCCAGATCCTGCATGCCACAACTAGTACCTGGTGCAGCCAAGTCAGTCAGTCTGAGAAAGTGACGCTCAGACTATTAACACACACTGCTTGATAGAGTAATCCTGTCATCTTAACCACCATGTATACATTCAGCAATGAAATACAGAACTCTTAGGTAGTACTTTACACATGGCCAGATTTCACTTGAGATATACTGATTTAAGGCCACAGGACTGGAAAAGGTCAGTTTTCATTCCAATCCCAAAGAAAGGCAATGCCAAAGAATGCTCAAACTATCTCACAATTGCACTCATCTCACATGCTAGTAAAGTAATGCTCAAAATTCTCCAAGCCAGGCTTCAGCAATACGTGAACTGTGAACTTCCAGATGTTCAAGCTGGTTTTAGAAAAGGCAGAGGAACCAGAGATCAAATTGCCAACATCTGCTGGATCATCGAAAAAGCAAGAGAGTTCCAGAAAAACATTTATTTCTGCTGATTGACTTTGCCAAAGCCTTTGACTGTGTGGATCACAATAAACTGTGGAAAATTCTGAAAGAGATGGGAATACCAGACCACCTGACCTGCCTCTTGAGAAATCTGTATGCAGGTCAGGAAGCAACAGTTAGAACTGGACAAGGAACAACAGACTGGTTACAAATTGGGAAAGGAGTATGTCAAGGCTGTATATTGTCATCCTGCTTATTTAACTTATATGCAGAGTACATCATGAGAAATGCTGGGCTGGATGAAGCACAAGCTGGAATCAAGATTGCCGGGAGAAATATCAATAAACTCAGATATGCAGATGACACCACCTTTATGGCAGAAAGTGAAGAAGAACTAAAGAGCCTTGATGAAAGTGAGGGTGAAAAAGTTGGCTTAAAGCTCAACATCCAGAAAACTAAGATCATGGCATCCGGTCCCATCACTTCATGGCAAACAGATGGGGAAACAGTGCCAGACTTTATTTTGGGCGGCTCCAAAATCACTGCAGATGGTGACTGCAGCCATGAAATTAAGAGACGCTTGCTCCTTGGAAGAAAAGTTATGACCAACCTAGATAGCATATTAAAAAGCAGTCAACAAAGGTTTGTTTGCCAACAAAGGTCCGTGTAGTCAAAGCTATGGTTTTTCCAGTGGTCATGGATGTATGTTGAGAGTTGGACTATAAAGAAAGCTGAGTGCAGAAGAACTGATGCTTTTGAACTGTGGTGCTGGAGAAGACTCGAGAGACCCTTGGACTACAAGGAGATCCAACCAGTCCATCCTAAAGGAGATCAGTCCTGAGTGTTCATTGGAAGGACTGATGTTGAAGCTGAAACTCCAATATTTTGGCCACCTAATATGAAGAGCTGACTCATTTGAAAAGACTCAGATGCTGGGAAAGATTGAAGGCAGGAGAAGAGGATGATGAGGATGAGATGGTTGGGGTGGCATCACCGACTCAATGGGAATGAGTTGGGTAAACTTCTGGACAGGGAGGCCTGGCGTGCTGCAGTCCACGGAGTTGCAAAGAGTCGGACATGACTAAGCAACTGAACTGAACTGAACAGACACTGAAATTTGCATTCCAGAAACCTTACCTAACAACCAATTAAGTTATTAGTCTAATCACTGACTTCAACATTTACCATTCCACCACAGCTATTTTTGAACAAGTTACAGAGTCTCTCTGAGCCTGTTTTCTGTTTGTTTTTTTTGGGCCATGCTGTGCAGCATGTGGGATCCTAATTTCCTGATCAGGGAATGAACCTGTAGCCCCGCACTGGGAGTGCAGGGTTTTAACTACTGGACCGCCACCAAAGTCCCAGTTTCCTCATAATGGAGGAAAAGTAGTAAAGATGCTGATTCCACAGAGCTGCTACAAAAACCACATGAAATAACTCAAGTGTGTTGGACGACATCTGTCACACTGTAATTGTTCAATAAATGTATTAACAAGATGTACTCAGCACTGAGCAGTCAGTACCTGTTATCAGTCAGAAGATCTTCAGTTACTTTTTTCCCTGTGAATTTGTGTCTGTTCCCCAACTTAAAGTTGAGTGTTTTTCGAAGACGTCTTTGTCTACGCGAACAGTAGCCCCTGTAAGAAACCACACCAAAAACCATTCAGGTAAGCTGATAGTACTTTCAATACTAAGTTCTATAATAAGGTAAGGTCAAAAGTTCAGGATATTCTACTTATGGTTGCTATAGATACCACCATCCTCTTGCAAATGTTTACTGAATGGAAACATGCAAGGCAATGACTGGAATTACAGAAAACATGAAGAGACAAAGGACATGGTGTCCATTCTCAAAGAACCACACTCAAGTTGGAGAGAATCATGAAGATAAAATGGCAACCACAAAAGTGAGGCAAACGGCAAATCCATAGTGAGACGAGTAATAACCGTCCTCTTCTTGCTAACCCCCTTCACTGGAGTGGACTTTTGGTGGGCTTTGAAAGAATGAGTAGGATTCTGATGGATGTAAAAGGGAAGAAGGGGCATCCTGACAGAGACTGTGATGACAAGGAAGGCATGGAGAAAGGAACTGCAAACATATCTGAAGAAAAATGAGGTGGACGAGGATATCACCAAGAAATACGATAAACGTCACCTCTTATGCCAAGCCTCCCTCTTCTGTACTCATGCAGTTTTTAATTCTTACTTCTACTATAGTTTGAGAATATTATAATCATGTTCTTATATCTCTCACTAATATAAACTCCTTGAGTACAAAGATTATTTTATTTTCAAATGTCTCCCAATGTCTTAGCACAGTCCCTAACACAGAAGCAATAAAGTATTTTGACTAAGCTAGTGTAAAAATACATGCAAAATTTTACCACTCTTACACAAAATAGCATAAAATTTACAACATAAAATGATATTTAAACGGTAACGTCAACATCTCAGCCTTAAAGCTACCAAGGAACGGGTTATTTAAAAAAAACAAAAGTCTGATTGAATCTATGAACTATAGGTCTTTTTCCTCAATTCATAACTATGCTTTAATTATCACTTACCCTTGTACATAAAAATCAAATGGAACACACATATTATGGATAGAAATGCAAATTGGTAAAAATTTTCTGGCAATCCATTCATCAAGATCCTTAAAAATGGTCATACTTCCTGAACTGACAGTCTACTCTTACACTAAGGAAATAATCAGAAATACAAAGAGGAATGATCAGAGATTCACAGGAACAAAATTTTTAAGCCTACAAAACTGGCTACCATATAAATAACTAACTCTGGGGAACAGGTAAATAAACTATGGTATGTCTATATAGATGATATAGATATATATCAGGTTATAACACAACTAATAAAAATCACATGTACAGAACATTTTTATAAACATGGAAAATACTTAATACATAATGTCTGGCAAAAGAGCAGGATATAAAGTTGTATACACAATGTGAGCAAACTTATGGGGAAAAAACCCACAGAAAAAGACTAGAAGAACAAAAATAGTATTTGGTAGGCACACATACACAGATATATTTATGTACTAAAAGACAGAAATATGGACTAAAATGTACACAGTCATTTTTCTGTTATATTTTACTATCAAAAAATCTAATTGAAAACCCAACATTAAAAAGATTAATAATAACTAGAAAAAAAAAATTGGAGTCCCAACAGCCATTCAACTGGCGGATAAAAGCAGACGATGGTTCACCCCCGCAATGGAATACCACTGAGTAATATGTTAGGTGAGAGAATCTGGACACGAAAGGCCATGTTCTGGAAAAAGCAAAACTACAAGGACAGGAATCAGAACAGCAAATGCCAAGAGCTGGGATATAACCCAGATTCTGTAACATGGTTAAATTAAAAAAAAAAAAAAACACACCATAATTTCTTGTTATTTTTGCCTGAAGCTTCCATGTATCTGCAACGTCTTAAGGCAAAATGGATAAAAAGATTCACTCTTTTTAAATTTGAAAATTAAGTATCTTTTTGAGGATTTGACGTAAGTTAAGAACTAGACTTTCCGGTATACTTTCTGGTAAGGCACAGTAGTGAGGGTAGTAACAAGGGCAAACCAAGTCTGAAAAAGCCAGAGATGTCTATACAGCTTGCAAGCGATACTAACCTGTACCTCTGAAAGTCTCCATGCCGTAAACCGTGCTGCTGCTGGGACTCCTTTATAATCTGAAGAACTAGAGTCAAGATTAAGGAAAAGCTTACAGTGCCAAGAATCCAAATAATCCAAAACATTCATCCATATTAGTACCATTAACCTATTTGTATCAGATCACAGCTCATTAAACATTTCTAAAATGCTTAGTACATTAGTGGAATCTCTAGTGACCATTTTTAATAGCTACCTTGTCAGAGGACAGGGCTGCTGCTGCTAAGTTGAGTCTGACTCTGTGGGACCCCATAGACGGCAGCCCACCAGGTTCCCCCGTCCCTGGGATTCTCCAGGCAAGAACACTGGAGTGGGTTGCCATTTCCTTCTCCAATGCATGAAAGTGAAAAGTGAAAGTGAAGTCGCTCAGTCATGTCCAACTCTTTGAGACCCCATGGACTGTAGTCCACCAGGCTCCTCCGTCCATGGGATTCTCCAGGCAAGAGTACTGGAGTGGGTTGTCACTGCCTTCTCAGGAGGACAGGGCTAAGCATGTAAAAAACCTGATAGCCTGAACTTTCAGTTACTAATTCAAACTAAAAAAGGAGGGCACCCTTCGTCATTGAAGATTAATGAGACCCAACAATTTAAATCAAGCTGCTGGATGCTGTTGATAAATGCTGACTACATTTGGGGTGGTTCCCAGTGATTTACACCTGGACCTAGTGTTTTTACTCATTTAAGCAGATTCAGGTTATAAATGACGTGTACTACTAGTCTATTTGCATAATCTTCTACAACTGCCAAACCTGACTTTCCTTAACAGCTGTGATGCTGTCTGCGCCTATGGCAAGCACATGCCAACCAAACCAGGCCAGTTTACATTTAAAACCAGTTTTTCTTTTAAAAGAAAAAGCATTGACCCAATTCTCCTCTTGAAGAATTTTAAAAATATTTTAAGATTATGTCCCAAACTTTGGGAAGTTCAATGACCTTTGCCTACCATTTTAGTTTTCTTTTAAAGTTTCCTCAATGCTTCTTTATAGGGATATTTTAAAACACTGAACAATGACACGGCTATTTCAACAACTAAAAAGAGCCAGGATGTACAAGATCTGTAGTAAAACAGAGCAATCTAACATCCATTTGGAAGGATTATCACCAATTCAAAAAGTAAAACTTCAATCTGCTGAAAAACTTCAGTATGTTAAAAAGTCAAGCTACATGTACTATTTCAGAAATTTCCCTACATTTTCATTTCAAAAAGCCACAAACTAATATTATAAACACTCAACCGTGATACACTCATGAAAACTAGAAACCGATTCCTCAACAGCTCATCTGAATGACTCTCGACAAGACAAAATGCCTACGAGGCATATTAAGAGTAGGTACACAAGTAAGAATCTTTGATGATTTATATTCAAAACGGGCAAAAAGCCTTTCCTCGGAACAGTAAACCTTCGCCTCCACTTGCAGAGCATCACACTGTACTCTCCGACGGCTGTCAGAACTATTAAGCCAAAACGTCGAGGCTGCTGTTTCTTTCTCCCCACTTCAGCGGTCCCAGGTGCCAAGTTCATCAGAGTGGCCAGTGTCAGACCCACCACCAGCCCCCTCAAACTGGGCAACTGCGGGGAAACGGCCCCATTTTCTGGTGCCGACTGAAAGAAGAGAACGTTCCCCAGCACGGAGGGCAGAGGAGATGCGAAGAAAACTCAGTCGAAGAGCAGCCCCTGGAACTGTTAAGTGCCCAGAAAGTAGGGGCGAGAGCAAGTGCACCCCGCGGCCTCTCCTGCCCAGGATGAGGCGGCCCCACCGCCTCTCCCGCCCGCCGGCTCGCCAGATCGACACGTAGTCATTGCCGAGTTAGGCCCGACTACTGTAGGATACTCTCCAAACTCAGGCTATCCCCGAATTCTTTGTGTGCCTTCGAGCCAGCCGAAGGCCGCTCGTTTTCCTTATTTTCCTCTCCTCCAGCACTGCGTCCACCACCGCTCCCGCCGCTGCCCCCGCCGCTACTGCCGCCGCTGCCGCCGCCTCCGGGAACCTGCTTCTCAGCAGCCATCTTGCCCATGCGCCGCAGAGCAGGACGGGATAGAGGAGGCGAGACGACACGGGTGGCAGAGAGCCCGGCCGGCTCGGACTGGCTGACGGGATAGCGGCGGACTCCGCCGCCTATGGCCCTGCCCACAGGCAACGGCCACTTATGGTAGCGCGCCTGTGCCTGGATGCCGATTCTGGCTCTGCAGCGGTGGCGGGATTAGGGCTGGGGACCCTGGAGGGGCGAGGACGTGGTAGCTGTTAAGGTCTCCTGGAGGCAGTCTTCCTTGGATGGAGGACCCGGCCCCCACCTCCTGCATCCCTGAGCGGGAGACCCCGTTGGATAAGATCTTTGCATCCCGGAGCGTCTTCCTCCCCGTAAACCTGGGAGATGGGATTCCCACCCTAAGGAAAGAAATACCCCGCCTGGGAGGGGACCGCCTCTGTCTGCGCCGTCCTCTGGAGCCGGCCGTAATGCAGGAACTCTCAGATGCAAGGGGATCTGTGCCCTTCTTTGGACTTTGGGGTGCGCTCGAGTAGTCCGAGCAGAGAGAAGTGTTGAAGCGTGGAAGACTATGAAACTTTGCTCTGCAATATAGCACTGCGAGCTCTAATTCTGGCTCTGTCTTTATGGCTGGGAGATGTGGGCAAATAGCTTAATCCCTCTCTAAACCTTTCTTCCATCATCTGTCAGTGTGAAAGTGGTCAGTCGTGTCCGACTCTTGGCGACCGCATAGACTGTAGCCTGCCAGGCTTCTCTGTCCATGGAATTCTCCAGGCCAGATTACTGGAATGGGTTGCCATTGCTTTCTCCAGGGGATCTTCCTGACCGAGGGATCGATTCCGGGTCTCCTGCATTGCAGACGGATTGTTTACCGTCTGATCCTCCAGGTGATAGGCACCATTAGGGAAATGCAAATCAAAACCACCATGAGCCATCACCTCACATCCATTAGAAAGGCTACTGTTTTTTAAATAACAGTACTAGAAAATAACATGTATTGGTGAGGGCGTGGAGAAGTTGTAACTACTGCACTTTTGGTGCAAACATGAAGTGGTACATCCACAGTGGAAGAGTGTGGCAGCTCTTGAGAAAATTAAAATAATTGCCATCTGCTCCAGCGTTTCCACTTCTGGGTATACGCCCCAAAAGAACTCAAGGCAGGGCCTTGAGATATTTGTACACCCGAGTTTATACCAGCATTATTAACAATAGCCAACAGATGGAAGAAACTCAGTGGCCCTCAACGAATAAGCAAAATATGGTCTAATCCCTACAATGGAATATTATTCAGCCTTAAAAATGAAGGAAATTCTGACTGCTACAACATGATTGAAGTTTGAAAATAATTGTGCTAAGTAAGCCAGTCACCAAAAGACAGACATGGTAGGATTCCACTTACATGAGGTAAGTAGTGTAGTGAAATTCATAGAAAGTAGAATGCTGGTTGCCAGGGGCTGGAGGAAAGGGAAATGGCAAGATAGTGTTTAATGTGTATAGAGTCGCAGTGTTGCAAGATCAAAAAGTTCTGGAGATTAGCTGCACACCAGTGTGAATATTCTTAACACTACTGAACTGCACACAAAATATTTAAGGTGGAAAACTGTGTTTTTTATATTTTCCCATGACTAAAAATAATTTCTATGGAATTCCATAGTAGTCCAGTGGTTAGGACGCTATACTTTCACTGCCAGGAGCGCGGGTTCAATCCTTGGTCAGAGAACTAAAGATCCCACAAGCCATTCAATATGGCCAAAGTTTTTTTAAAAATTAAAAAATTATCAGTTCAGTCACTCAGTTGTGTCCGACTTTGCAACCCCATGGACTGAAGCACGCCAGGCCTCCCTGTCCATCACCAGGTCCCGGAGCTTGCTCAGACTTGTGTCCATCGAGTCGGTGATGCCATCCATCAGTCTCGTCCTCTGTCATCCCCTTCTCCTCTTGCCTTCAGTCTTTCTCAGCATCAGGGTCTTTTCCAGTTCTTCGAATCAGGTGGCCAAAGTATTGGAGCTTCAGCTTCAGCATCAGTCCTTCCAATGAGTATTCAGGACTGATCTCCTTTAGGATGGACTGGTTGGATCTCCTTGCAGTCCAAGGGACTCTCAAGAGTCTTCTCCAACACCACAGTTCAAAAGCATCAATTCTTTGGCACTCAGCTTTCTTTATAGTCCAACTCTCACATCCATACATGACTACTGGAAAAACCATAGGTTTGACTAGACGAACCTTTGTCAGCAAACTAAAAAAATAAATAATTAAAAAAAAAAAAAGCAGTCTGGGACTTCCCTGGCAGTCCAGTGGTTAACTTCCTGCTCTGAACCAGCAGGGGGCACTGGTTCAATCATCTCTGGTTAGGGAACTGAGATCCTACATGGCCAGTGGGAAAAAAAGAGGGGGAAAAAAAAAAGTCTGGTAAATGTCTATCAACAAATGAATTGGATAAACAAAATGTAATTATTACACAATGGGACATTATTTGGCCATGAAAAGGAACGAAGTACTGATACATTACAGATGAATCTTGAAAACATTAGGCTAAGTAAAAGAAGTTATACATAAAAGGTCACATATTGTGTGATTTCATTCGTATGAAATGTCTGGAACAGGTAAAGCTATAGATTCAAGTGGGGAAGAGGAGCTCAAGGAAAGTTCAGGGCTAGTGTAGGAGCGCTTATCAAGAAAAGAAAATGCCCTTCCAGAAACTCCAACCTGTAATTAACTGACAGCAAGAACCTTTTAGAGCTTCCCTAAAGGCTCAAGTGGTAAAGAATCTGTCTGCAAAGCACAAGACCCAAGAGACTTGGGTTCAATCCCTGGGTAGGGAAGAGCCCCTGGGAGAGAAAATGGCCTGGAAAAATCCCATGAGTGGCTGGAAAAGAGACTGTATACATAGTGACAGAAAGAGTGGTGGGCTAGGGTTGAGGTGATTTCTTTTGGCGGGAGCAAAAATGTCCTAAGATTGATTGTGGTATTTGCACAACTTAGTGACTATGCTAAAAAGCAAATAAACACTGTATGTGAGTAAACTCCATGGTGTGTGAATTATATTTCAATAAAGCATTTTTTTTTTTTTTAAAGCAGATCAATGTTAGTCCTCTAGTCAAAACTGCCCATGGCTTCTCTTTTCACTCAGACTAGAAGCCTTCCTCACAATCCTTCCTCACAATGGGAAAAATCCTGCATGCTATCCCTCTCACGTTCTCTCCTACCAATCTCCTTGTTCATTCAGCTGAAGCCCTACCCCCTCCTTGCCTAGGGACACAGACACACTCCTGCTTTAGGGCCTTGGCACGGGCTGTTCTATCTGGAATTCAAGTTCCTGAGATATCAGCTAGGCTAGCCCCCTCTCCTCATCCAAGTCTTTGCTTAAATGTTACCTTCTTAATAAGGTCTGCTTGACCACCCCATTTTCAATTGCACCATCATCACTCCAATACTCCTAGTCCCCTCACTCTATAATTTACTTTTCCTGCAAGTACTTATCAACGGATTAATAACTGGAGTTACATTCATTGTCTCTCTCCCCTGCTAGAAAGGAAGCTCACAAAGGGCCTTGATCTTCGTAGATCTCACTGGTAAATCCCGAGGATCCAGAATAGTGCCCGGAAATGAGTAGGTGCTCTATAAATGTGTATTGAATAAATGAATGGCAAGCATCTCAGAAAAGTGAATGGTTATTATCTTTCTAATCCATGAATAAGCAGGCAGGGCAGAGGTGTAAATAAGGTTTTCTTATCGAGAGGAACAAGCAGCTGGGCTCCTGACGCTGAGGTTCTGGGTGAGGGGAAGTGGAAAAAGGAAGTTTTTGACTAGGACCCAAGGAACAGGACTGGAGAAGGAAATGGCAACCCACTCCAGTAGTCTTGCCTGGAAAATCCAACAGACAGAGGAGCCTGGTGGGCTACAGTCCATGGGTCGCAAAAGATGAGACACGAGTTAGTGACTAAACAACAAGGAACAGGGCAAGGAAACGTGAAGAGCAGAGGTTAACCTACAGAAGGTGGTGATGCTCAAACCCAATTTTAAAGTTATATAGAAACAGTCATGGTTCCGGGTCACAAACTTTTGATGCTTACTATGTCAACATCTATCTGAGGGGCTTCCCTCATAGCTCAGTTGGTAAATCATCTGCCTGCAATGCAGGAGACCCGGATTCGATCCCTGGGTTGGGAAGATCCCCTGGAGAAGAAAATGGCAACCTACTCCAGTATTCTTGCCTGGAGAATCCCATGGACAGAGGAGCCTGGCAGGCTACAGTCCATGGGGTCACAAAGGGTCAGACATAACTTAGCGGCTAAACCACCACCACGTCAACATCATAAATAAATATTTAAGTGTTTTTGCAACCTAAACACCCTCCTGGCTATCTCAGAAAATGTGGCTCATGCATATCAATAACTCTGCTGTGGTTTGTTTAATTTGGCTGTGCCCCTCTTGGATGTGGCATGCGGGATCTGAGTTCCGAGACCCTGACCGCCTGCACTGGTGTGGAGTCTTAAATGCAGGACCACTGGAGAAGTCTCAGTTCTGCTGCTTGTGTTTCCTTTTTATTTCCCCTTATTGGATATCTGGATAGAGTAAGAAAAAAGAGAAGAGTTTGATTCCTTCAGATTCTACCAATTGGCCTCAGGTCTCACACACACATCTCCCTTTCTCATCAGAGCCCTCTAGAAGGTGTTGTTAGCCCATATTGTAATATTGAGTAAACGGAGGCAGGGCGCTGGGAACCGAGCCTGACACATAGGAGATGCTCAGTAAACTTTTACTGGACTGAACTGGAGTGGGAAACGCTCAGTGCGGGAGAGAAGGGAACGAAATCCTTCCACCTTTCCCTCGTCTGTTCCCTGGGGTTCCTCCTGTGAGGCGCGATGCTCCTGGGAATTAAAAGCGGGGAGAGGCGTGGAGCACGCGGCAATGGCATCCCACTCGCCAGGTCGGGAAAACTGCAGCCGCCCGCCCAATCCGCCCCCAACTCCTCGTCACCCCCACCTCCACACTTTAGGGGGCGCCTGGAACTCTCTGGAGGACGCCTCCCAGCCTGCCCCGGGAGGTCCGGCGCGCCCGCCGGGCTGCAGAGGGGCACAGAGGCGCGCCCGCCGGTCCCGGCGGTCGGTCCCTCCGGCGTCTGCCCGGGAGGTCAGCTAGCTGCTCAGCTCCGCACAGCTCGAAGCCGGAGGCTGGAGCGCGCCGACGAAGACGGAGGGCCAGGGAGCAGGAACGCGCTCGGCCGTCGACCCCGGGGTGGGCTGCTTGTGCCTTGGCCAGGGCGCGTCGGGGCCCCCGAGCAGCCCTTCCCCCGGCGCGGTCGGCCGCCAGCGGGACCATCCCCCCTTCGGTGGCTCGCTCCTCCCCTCGATCTCCGGGCACCCCTTTCTCCTGCCCCAGCCGTGGAGATCACTCCGCTCGCAGCTCCGCCGAGTCGCGCCGGGCGCTGCAGCGGCTGGAGCCCCCGGAGCTGCGCGCTCGCCAGGACCCAGACGGCTGCCGGAGTCCAGGCAGCCCCGGGGCGGCGGCACCATGAATGGCTCGGGTGCCCTGGACCCCGAAGACACGAGCGAGGCGGGAGGCGGGGGCCGCTGGCAGCCTGAGGCGGTCGTCGTGCCCACGCTCTTTGCGCTCATCTTCCTCGTGGGCACCGTAGGCAACGCCCTGGTGCTGGCCGTGGTGCTTCGCGGAGGCCAGGCGGTCAGCACGACCAACCTGTTCATCCTCAACCTGGGCGTGGCCGACCTGTGTTTCNCTGGCAGCCTGAGGCGGTCGTCGTGCCCACGCTCTTTGCGCTCATCTTCCTCGTGGGCACCGTAGGCAACGCCCTGGTGCTGGCCGTGGTGCTTCGCGGAGGCCAGGCGGTCAGCACGACCAACCTGTTCATCCTCAACCTGGGCGTGGCCGACCTGTGTTTCATCGTGTGCTGCGTGCCCTTCCAGGCCACCATCTACACCCTGGACGACTGGTTGTTCGGATCGCTGCTTTGCAAGGCCGTGCACTTCCTCATCTTCCTCACCATGCACGCCAGCAGCTTCACGCTGGCCGCCGTCTCCCTGGACCGGTGAGCTGGCGTCCCAGGGGGTCGCGCACGCAGGCTGAAGCTGAGGAAGGGGGCTGGACTTGAGGGTCGAGGAGAGACTTGCAGAGAGGAGAGAGCGAAGGCGAGGAAGGAAGGGGCACCAGGAGGGAGTGAAAGACAAGCAAGTGTGTCGGAGGAAAGCGAGGAGGAAGAATGGGGCCCCTTGGTGTCCCTCCGTTAGATGCCTCCTCAGGGCCTCAGGGCCTCAGCTCTTCAGCCCTTCGGTGTCTGATAAAGCCTTTCCGGGTAAGAAGCCTTTTCCCACGCTGAGTTTCATCTGAGGGTCAAGGCCCCTTGGGAGGCTGGGACAGGAAGGATTGCTGTGCCCAGTTTACAGACCAAACCGGGTTTATAAGCGATTCGCTGAGTGGCCTATCCTGTAATCCCGTGCCTGAGGCCAGCGCTCTGTCTCCGCTCGTCAAGCCCGGGCACCTCCTCCTCGCTGGCCTCCAAACCACAGTCTGCTCTGGCTCCGACTGCAGAATCCGGGTCCTTT
>SJYV01056096.1:0-13614 GCA_006410875.1 Neotragus pygmaeus
GCCTCGAGGCTTTCTCACAGGGTTGAGACACCCGCCACCTGGGTGTCATCCAGTCTTCGGGGTGACTGTCGAGGCCGCTCAGGGCCACCAGGTTCACATGGAGTGGACAGAGACCTCTGTGGGGCTCGGGGAACAGGTGGGGCGACCCCCGGAATTCCTCTGGATACACCTGTGGTGGGCGCCTCCTCTTGAGATGCCACAGGATTGGCGGGAATCCTTTCCTGAAGATTCAGTGATTGGAACCCTGGTCTCAGATGGACTAGGGGAACACGGGGCTCCTCTTGAGTTGTGGTGGGAACCTCGGTGTTCCTCTTGAGTGGAGAAGTGAATGTCGGGATGTTCTGGAGTCACTGCAAGGGTTTGAAGGAACCCGTCGAGTTTCTTGAGGGATGGGGTGACTTCTCGTGAGGTGCCGCAGAGGACAAGGGCCTCATCTCGCCTGGAGGGGAGATCCTCATGGTTTTTCTCGAGTTGCGGCAGGTTTTCTCGACTTACGACCTGCACCCCAGGGACCCGCCCCTGTGCCCTCCGGAAATGCCAGACTCCACGCGAGTTCCCAGGGGCCTCTGGGGATTCCTTGGCAGTGGGGGCCTGCTCTTAAGTTCCCGTCTGAAGCCTGAAGATTTTCTCCACTGGTTATTTGGACTGTGGGGATTCTCTGGCGGCTCACCAATGCAGTCAGGTCTCTTCTCCAGTGTAGACGTGCACCTCCGCTTTCCTACCGAGCTGTAGCTGCAGGGTCAGTCTTCCCGTCGAGGTGACACAGGGATCTGGGGCTTCACCTCGAGGCTTTCCTCAGGGGTGAAACACTTGCCCACGTGGTGGGAGCCAATCCTCAGGGTGACAGTCGAGGCGGCGCAGGCCCACCAGGTTCCAATGGAGAGGACAGAGACATCTGGGGGCTTGTTGAACGGGTGGTGCAACCCCCGGAGTTTCTCTGGCGACTCCTGTGGAGAGCACCTCCTCTTGAGTTGCGACGGGATGGTCGGCAATCCACCCCTCAAGAAGCAGGGAAAGGAAGCCTACTTTCGTGCGGAGCAGGGGGCCACGGGGTTGCTCTTGAGTTCTGGGGGGACCCTCGATGTTCCACTTGAGTGGAGACCTGTATATTGGGATATTCTGGAGTCACTGCAAGGGCGTGAAGGAACCCGTCGAGGTTCGTGAGTGATGGGGTTACTTCCCGAGAGGTGCCGCAGAGGACAAGGGCCTCACCTCGCCTGGAGGGGAGATCCTCCTGGTGTTTCTCGAGTTGTGGCAGGTTCCTCTCGAGTTATGACCTGGACCCCAGGGACCCGCCCCTGAGGCCTCCGGAAAGGCCAGGCTCCAAGCTAGTTGCCAGTGGCCTCTGGGGATTCCTTGGCAGTCGAATCCAGCTCCTAAGTCCTCGTCTGGCACCTGAGGATTCCTCTCCCCTACAGACTTGGACTGTGGGGTTCCCCTGGAGGCTCCCCAGGAGAGTCAGGTCTCGTCTTGAGTGGAGATGTTCACCTCCGCTTTCCTCCCCAGCTGGAGCTTCAGGGTCAGGCTTCCCGTCTAGATGAAACAGGGGTCTATATGCTGCCCCTCAAGGCTTTCCCACAGGGTTGAAACACGTGTCACCGAGGTGTGAGTCAAACTTTGTGGTGACTGTCGATGCGGCTCAGGGCCACCGTGTTCCGTGGGAGTGGACAGAGACATCTGGGAGTCTTGTGGAACATGTGGCGCGACCCCTGGAGTTCCTCTGAACACTCCTGTGGAGAGCATCTCCTCTTGAGATCTGACGGGACGGTCGGCAACCCATCCCTGAAGATGCAGGGAAAGGAAGCTTGATTTCGTGTGGAGCAGGGGGACATGAGGTTCCTATCGAGTTCTGGGGGGTCCCTCGATGTTCCTCTCGAGTGGAGACGTGTACGTCAGGCTATTCTGGAGTCACTGCAAGGGTGTGAAGAAACCCGTCGAGGTTCGTGAGGAATGGGGTGACGTCTCCTGAGGTGCCGACGAGGACAAGGGCCTCATCTCGCCTGGAAGGGAGATCCTCCCGGTTTATCTCGAGTTGTGGCAGGTTCCTCTTGGGTTACGACCTGGACCCCAGGGACCCACCTGTAAGGCCTCCGGAAAGGCCAGGCTCCAAGCGAGATGCCAGGGGCCTCTGGGGTTTCCTTGACAGTCGCTTCCGGCACCTACGTCCTTGTCTGGCCCCTGAGGATTCCTCTCCGCTCTATATGTGGACCATGGGGTTCCTCTGGAGGCTCACCAGGGGAGTTAGGTCTCCTCTTGAGTGGAGACGTGCACATCCGCTTTCCTCCTGAGCTCTAGATGCAGGGTCAGGCTTCCCGTCGAGGTGACCCAGGGTTCTATGGGCTGCCTCTCGAGGCTTTTCAACAGGGTTGAAACACGTGCCACCCAGGTGTGAGCCAGTCTTCGGGGTGACTGTCGAGGCGCCTCAGGGCCACCAGGTTCACATGGAGTGGTCAGAGACATCTGGGGGGCTCGGCGAACAGGTGGCAAAACATCGGAGTTCCTCTGGACACTCCTGTGGAGAGCGCCTCCTCTTGAGATGCCACAGGACTGGCGGGAATCCTTCCCTGAAGAATCAGTGATGGGAAACCTGGTCTCAAACGGAGCTGGGGGACACAGGAGTCCTCTTGAGTTCTGGTGGGAACCTCGGTGTTCCTCTCGAGTGGAGACCTGATTGTCGGGACGTAATGAAGTCACTGCAAGGGTGTGAAGGAACCCGTCGAGGTTCATGAGGGATGAGATGACTTCCCATCAGGTGCCACAGAGGACAAGGTCCTCATCTCACCTGGAGGGAAGATCCTCCTGGTGTTTCTCGAGTTTCAGCAGGTTTTGATCGACTTACGACGTGCACCCCAGGGACCCGCCCCTGTGCCCTCTGGAAAGGCCAGGCTCCACGCAAGTTGCTAGGGGCCTCTGGGGATTTCTTGGCAGTGTGTGCCTGCTCCTAAGGCCTCGTCTGGAGCCTGAGAATTCCCTCCACTGCTTATTTGGACCGTGGGGATTCTCTGTATGCTCCCCAATATAGTCAAGTCTTGTCTCTTGTGGAGACATGCACCTCCGCTTTCCTCCCGAGCTGTAGCTGCAGGGTCACTCTTCCCGTTGAGGTGACACAGGGATCTCGGGCTTCCCATCAAGGCTTTCCTCAGTGTTGAAACGCGTGTCAACGTGGTGGGAACCAAACTTCGGGGTGACAGTCGAGGAGGTGCAGGGCCACGAGGTTCCGATGGCGTGGACAGAGGCATCTGGGGGGCTCGTGGAACAGGTGGCGCCACGCCCAGAGTTCCTCTGGAGACTCCTGTGGAGAGCACCTCCTCTCGAGTTGTGACGGGACGGTCGGCAACCCATCCCTGAAGAAGCAGGGAAAAGAATTCTGATTTCGTGCGGAGCAGGGTGACACGGGGTTCTTCTCGAGTTGTTTGGGCCCCTTGATGTTCCTCTCAAGTAGAGACGTGTATGTCGGGCGATTTTGGAGTCACTGCAAGGGTGTGAAGGAATCCGTCGAGTTTCGTAAGTGATGGGTTGACTTCCCGTGAGGTGCCGCAGAGGAAAAGGGCCTCATCTCACCTGGAGGAGAGGTCTTACCGGTTTTTCCCGACTTCCGGCAGGTTCCTCTCCTGTTTCGACGTGGACCCCTGGGACCCGACCCTGAGGCCTCCGGAAAGGCCAGTCTCACCGCGAGGTGCCCCGGACCTCTGGGGATTGCTTGGCAGTTGGTTCGGGCTCCTATGTCTTCATCTGGCACCTGAGGATACCTCTCCGCTGCAGACGTGGGCCGTGGGGTTCCTCTGGAGGCTCCCCAGGGAAGAAGAGTCTCATCTTGAGTGGAGACGTGCAACTAGATNGTTGGTTCGGGCTCCTATGTCTTCATCTGGCACCTGAGGATACCTCTCCGCTGCAGACGTGGGCCGTGGGGTTCCTCTGGAGGCTCCCCAGGGAAGAAGAGTCTCATCTTGAGTGGAGACGTGCAACTCTGCTTTCCTCCGAGCTGTAGCAGCAGGGTCAAGCTTCCCGGCGAGGTGACACATGCGTCTATGGCCTGCCCCTGGAGGCTTTCACACAGGGATGAAACACGTGCCACCTAGCTGTGAGCCAGCCTTCGGGGTGACTGTCGAGGCTGCTCAGGGCCACCGGGTTCCCTGGAAGTGGACAGAGATATCTGGGAGTCTCGTGGAACAGGTGACACGACCCCCAGAGCTCCTCTGGACACTCCTGTGGATAGCACCTCCTCTTGAGATGCAACAAGACGATTGGCAACCCATCCCTGAAGAAGCAGGGAAAGGAAGCCTGATTTCGTGCAGAGCAGGGGGACACAGGGTTCTTCTTGAGTTTTGGGGGCCCTCGATGTTCCTCTCTAGTGGAGACGTGTATGTCTGGCGATTCTGGAGTCACTGCAAGGGTGTGAAGGAACCCGTTAAGGTTCGTGAAGGATGGGGTGACTTCCCGTGAGGTGCCACAGAGGACAGGGGCCTCATCTCTCCTGGAGGGGAGATCCTCCTGGTTTTTCTCGAGTTTCGGCAGGTTCCTCTCGAGTTACGACCTGGACCCCAGGGACCCGCCCCTGAGGCCGCCGGAAAGGCCAGGCTACAAGCGAGGTGCCCGGGCCCTCTGGGGATTCCTTGGCAGTAGGTTCTGGCTACTACGTGCTCATCTGGCACCTGAAGATCCTCTCCTCTGCAGATGTAAACCGTGAGGTTCCTCTTGAGGCTCCCCAGGAGAGTCAGGTCTCGTCTTGAGTGGAGATGTACACCTCCGCTTTCTTCTCGAGCTGTAGCGGCATGGTCAGGCTTCCCTTCGAGGTGACACAGGGGTCTATGGGCTGCCCCTCGAGGCTTTCCCACAGGGTTGAAACACCTGCCACCTAGGTGTGAGGCAGCCTTCGGGGTGACTGTCGAGGCCATACCGGGCCACCGGGTTCCATGGGCGTGGACAGAGTCATTGGGGGGTCTCGTGGAACAGGTGGCGCGACCCCCGGATTTCCTCTGGACACTCCTGTGGAGAGCACCTCCTCTTGAGATGCAACGGGACGGTCGGCAAACCATCCCTGAAGAAGCAGGGAGAGGAAGCCTGATTTCGCATGGAGCAGGGGGACACGGGGTTCCTCTCGAGTAATGGGGGGCCCCTCGATGTTACTCTCGAGTGGAGACGTGTATGTTGGGCGATTCTGGAGTCACTGCAAGGGTCTGAAGGAACCTGTTGAGGTTCGAGAGGGATGGGGTGACTTCCTGTGAGGTGCCGCAGACGACAAGGGCCTCATATCGCCTGGAGGGGGATCCTCCCAGTTTTTTTCGAGTTGCGGCAGGTTCCTCTCGAGTTACGACATGGATACTAGGGAACCACCCCTGAGGCCTCCGGAAAGGACAGGCTCCAAGCAAGGTTCCCGGGGCCTCTGGGGATTCCTTGGTAGTCAGTTCCGGCTCCTACGTCCTCCTTTGGCACCTGAGGATTCCTCTTCACTGCACCTGTCGACCATGGGGTTCCCCTGGATGCTCCCCAGGGCAGTCAGGTCTCATCTTTAGTGGAGAGGTGTACCTCCGCTTTCCTCCCGTGCTGTAGCGGCAGGGTCAGGCTTCCCATCGATGTGACACAGGGATCTATGGGCTTTCCCTTGAGGCTTTCTCACAGGGTTGAATCACGTGCCACCGAGGTGTGAGCCAGCATTATGGGTGACTGTCGAGGCGGCTCAGGGCCACCGGGTTCCCAGGGAGTGGAAAGAGACATCTGGGGGTCTTGTGGAACAGGTGGTGTGACCCCTGGAGCTCCTCTGGACACTCCTGTGTGGAGCACCTCCTCTTGAGATGCGATGGGACGGTCGGCAAACCATCCCTGAAGAAGCAGAGAAAGGAAGCCAGATATCGTGCGGAGCAGGGGAACACGGGGTTCCTCTCGAGTTGTGGGGGCCCCTCGTTCCTCTCAAGTGGAGACGTGTATGTCGGGTGATTCTGGACTCACTGCAAGGGTGTGAAGAAACCCGTCGAGGTTCGTGAGGAATGGAGGGACATCCCGTGAGATGCCGCAGATGACAAGGGCCTCATCTCGCCTGGAGGGGAGATACTCCCGGTTTTTCTCGAGTTGCGGCAGGTTCCTCTCGAGTTACGACGTGGACCCAAGGGACCCGCCCATGAGGCCTCTGGAAAGGCCAAGGTCCAAGCGAGGTGCCTGGGACCTCTGGGGATTCCTTGGCAGGCGGTTCTGGCTACTACGTCCACGTCTGGCACCTGAGGATTCCTCTCCGCTGCAGACGTGCACCGTGGGGTGCCTCTGGAGGCTTGCCAGGGAAGTCAGGTCTCATCTTGAGTGGAGACGTGCACCTCCGCTTTCCTCTAGAGCTGGAGCTGCAGGTCAGGATTCCCGTCGAGTTGACACAGGGGTCTATGGGCTGCCCCTTGAGGCTTTCCCACAGGGTTGAAACACGTGCAACCGAGGTGTGAGCCAGCCTTCGGTGTGACTGTGGAGGCGGCTCAAGGCCACCGGATTCCTTGAGAGAGGACAGAGACATCTGGGTGTCTCGTGGACCAGTTGGCGCGACCCCCAGAACTCCTCTGGACACTCCTGTGGAGAGTACCTCCTCTTGAGATGCGATAGTATGGTCTGCAACCCATCCCTCAAGAAGTAGGGAAAGGAAGCCTGATTTCGTGCGGAGCAGGGGGACTCGGGGTTCCTCTCGCGTTGTGGGTGGCCCCTCGAAGTTCCTCTCAAGTGGAGACGTGTGTGTCTGGCGATTCTGGAGTCACTGCAAGGGTGTGAAGGAACCCGTCGCGGTTATTGATGGATGGGGTGACTTCCCGTGAGGTACCACTGAGGACAAGGGCCTCATATCACCTGGAGGGGAGATCCTCCCGGTTTTTCTCTAGTGGTAGATGTGTATAAGAGACAGGAGTCATTGGGGGGTCTCGTGGAACAGGTGGCGCGACCCCCGGATTTCCTCTGGACACTCCTGTGGAGAGCACCTCCTCTTGAGATGCAACGGGACGGTCGGCAAACCATCCCTGAAGAAGCAGGGAGAGGAAGCCTGATTTCGCATGGAGCAGGGGGACACGGGGTTCCTCTNAGCCAGGCTCCAAGCAAGGTGCCCGGGGCCTCTGGGGATTCCTTGGCAGGCGGTTCCGGCTCCTACCTCCTCGTCTGGAACCTGAGGATTCCTCTCCGCTGCAGACGTGGACCATGGGGTTCCTCTGGATGCTCCTCAGGGGAGTCAGGTCTCATCTTGACGGGAGACGTGCACCTCCGCTTTACTCCCGTGCTGTATAGACAGGGTCAAGCTTCCTGTCGAGGTCACACAGGGGTCGATGGGCTGCCCCTTGAGGCATTCCCACAGTGTTGAAACACGTGCCACCAAGGTGTGAGCCAACCTTTCCGGGTGACTGTAAGGCGGCTCAGGGCCACCAGGTTACGTGGGAGTGAACAGAGACATCAGGGGTCTCCTGGAACAGGTGGCGTGATCCCCAGATTTCCTCTGGACACTCCTGTGGAGAGCACCTCCTCTTGAGATGCTACGGGACGATCGGCAAACCATCCCTGAAGAAGCAGGGAGAGGAAACCTGATTTCGTTCGGAGCAGGGGGACACGGGGTTCCTCTCGAGTGGTGGGGGTTCCCTCGAAGTTCCTCTCGAGTGGAGACATGTATGTCGGGCGATTCTGGAGTCACTTCAAGGGTGTGAAGGAACCCGCCTAGGTTCGTGAGGGATGGGGTGGCTTCCCTTGAGGTGCTGCCGAGGACAAGGCCCTCATCTCGCCTGGAGGGGAGATTCTCCCAGTGTTTCACGAGTTGTGGCAGGTTCCTGTCCTGTTATGACGTGGACCCCAGGGACCCACCCCTGAGGCCTCCAGAAAGGCCAGGCTCCAAGCGAAGTGCCAGGGGCCTCTGGGGATTCCTTGGCAGTCGGTTCTGGCTCCTTCGTCCTCGTCTGGCACCTGAGGATTCCTCTCTGCTGCAGATGTGGACCGTGGAGTTCCTGTAGAGGGTAAACAGCAGAGTCTGGTCTTGTCTTGAGTGGAGATGTAAACCTCCGCTTTCCTCCCGAGCTGGAGCTGCAGGGTCAGGCTTCCTGTCGAGGTGACACAGGGGTCTATGGGCTGCCCTTCGAGGCTTTTTCACAGGGTTCAAACACGTGCCACCAAGGTGTGAGCCAGCCTTCGTGGTGACTTTAGAGGCGGCTCAGGGCCACCGGCTTTCCTGGGAGTGGACAGAGTCATCTGGGTGACACGTGGAACAGGTGGCGCGTCTCCCGGGGTTCCTCTGGACATTGCTGTGGAGAGCACCTCCTCTTGAGATGTGATGGGACAGTCGGATACCCATCCTGGAAAAGCAGGCAGTGGAAGACAGATTTCGTGTGATGCAGGGGGACACGGGGTTCCTATCAAGGTGTGGGGGGCCCCTCGAAGTTTGTCTCGAGTGGAGACGTGTATGTCGTGCTATTTTGGAGTCACTACATGGCTGTGAAGAAACCCGTCGAGGTTTGTGAGGGATGGGGCGACTTCCCGTGAGGTGCCGCCGAGGTCAAGGGCCTCACCTAGCCTGGAGGGGAGATCCTCCCGGTTTTGCTCGAGTTGCGGCAAGTTCCCCTCAAGTTTGGACCTGGACCCCAGCGAACCGACCCTGAGGGCTCCGGAAAGGCCAGGCTCCAAGCGAGGTGCCAGGGGCCTCTGGGGATAACTTGGCAGTCGGTTCCGGCTCCTACGTCCTCGTCTGGCATCTGATGATTCATCTCCACTGCAGACGTGGAACGAGGGGTACCAATGGAGGCTCCCCAGGGTGTCAGGTCTCGTCGTGAGTGGAGACGTGCACTTGCGCTTTCCTCCCGAGCTGGAACTGCAGGGTCAGGCGTCCCGTCGAGTTGACACAAGGGTCTATGGGCTGCCCCTCGAGGCTTTCCCTCAGGGTTGAAACATGTGCCACCGAGGTGTGAGTCAGCCTTCCGGGTGACTGACGAGGCGGCTCAGGGCCACCGGGTTCCGGGAGAGTGGACAGAGACATCTGGGGGGCTCATGGAACTAGTGGCTCGAGCACCGGTGTTGCTCTGGACACTACTGTGGAGAGCACCTTCTCCTGAGATGCGACGGGATGGTCGGCAACCCATCCCTGAAGAAGCGGAGAGAGGAAGCCTGATTTCGTGCGGAGCAGGGGGTCACGGGGTTCCTCTCGAGTTGTGGTGGGCCCCTCGAAGTTACTCTCGAGTGGAGACGTGTATGTCGGACTATTCTGGAGTCACTGCATGGGTGTGAAGGAACCCATAGATGTTCGTGAGGGATAGGGTGACTTCCCGTGAGGTGCAACCTAGGACAAGGTCCTTATCTCTTCTGGAGGGGAGATCCTCCTGGTTTTTCTCGAGTTGCGGCAGGTTCCTCTCGAGTTACGACCTGGACCCCAGGGACCCGCCCCTGAGGCCGCCGGAAAGGCCAGGCTACAAGCGAGGTGCCAGGGGCCTCTGGGGATTCCTTGGCAGCCGGTTCCTTCATCTACGTCATCGTGTCGCCCCTGAGGATTCGTCTCCGCTGCAGACGTGGACCGTGGGGTCCCTCTGGAGGCTCCCCAGTGGAGTCAGGTCACATTTTGAGTGGAGACGTGCACCTACGCTTTCCTCCCGAGCTGGAGCTGCAGGGTCAGGCTTCCCATCGAGGTGACACAGGGGTCTATGTGCTGCCCCTCGAGGCTTTGCCACAGGGTTGAAACACGTGCCACCGAGGTGTGAGCGAGCCTTTGGGATGACTGTCGAGGCCGATCCGGGCCACCGGGTCCCATGGCAGTGGACAGAGTCATCTGGGGGTCTCCTTGAACGGGTTTGGCGACCCCCGGATTTCCTCTGGACACTCCTGTGGAGAGCACCTCCTCTTGAGATGTGACGGGACGGTCGGCAGTCCATCCCTGAAGAAGCAGCGAGAGGAAGCCTGATTTCGTGAGGAGCAGGGGGACACGGTGTTCCTCTCGAGTTGTGGGGGGCCCCTCGAAGTTCCTCTCGAGGGGACATGTGTATGTCAGGCTATTCTGGAGTCACTGCAAGGGTGTGAAAGAACCCGTCGAGGTTCGTGAGGGATGGGGTGACTTCCCATAAGGTGCCACCGATGATAAGGGCCTCATCTCGCCTGGAGGGGAGATCCTCCCGGTTTTTCTCGAGTTGCAGCAGGTTCCTCTTGAGTTATGACCTGGACCCCCGGGATCCGCCCCTGAAGGCCATGCTCCAAGCGAGGTGTCAGGGGCCTCTGGCAATTCCTGGGCAGTCAGTCCCAGCTCCTAAGACCTCGTCTGGCCCCTGAGGATTCCTCTCCACTGCAGACGTGGACCGTGGGGTTCCTCTGGATTCTCCCCAGGGGAGTCAGGTCTCGTCTTGAGGGGAGACGTGCACCTCCGCTTTACTCCCGTGCTGTAGAGGCAGGGTCAAACTTCCCGTCGAGGTGACACAGGGTCTATGGGCTGCCCCTCGAGGCTTTCCCACAGTGTTGAAACACGTGCCACCGAGGTGGGAGCCAGTTTTTGGGGTGACTGTCGAGGCGGCTCAGGCCACCAGATTCCGTTGGAGTGGACAGAGACATCTGGGGGGCTCATCGAACAGGTGGCCCAACCCCCGGAGCTCCACTGGACACTCCTGTGGAGAGCACCTCCTCTTGAGATGCGACGTGACGGTCGGCAATCCATACTTGAAGAAGCAGGGAAAGGAAGCTTGATTTCGTGTGGAGCCAGGGGACACGGGGTTCCTCTCGAGTTGTCAGGGGACACTCGATGTTCCTCTCAAGTGGAGACGTGTATGTCGGGTGATTCTGGAGTCAATGCAAGGGTGTGAAAGAACCGTTGGGTTTCGTGAGGGATGGGGTGACTTCCCTTGAGGTGCCGCAGTGGACAAGGGTCTCATCTCGCCTGGAGGGGAAATCCTCCCGATTTTTCTGAGTTGTGGCATGTTCCTCTCGAGTTACGACCTGGACCCCAGGGACACCGTCCCTGAGGCCTCCAGAAAGTCCAGGCTCGAAGCGAGGTGCCAGCAGCCTCTGGGGATTACTTGCCAGTCGGTTCCGGATACTATGTCCTCGTCTGGCACCTGAGGATTCCTCTCCACTGCAAACGTGGACCTTTGGTTTCCTCTGGATTCTCAGCAAGGGAGTCAGGTCTCGTCTTGAGTGGAGACGAGCACCTCCACTTTGCTCGCGAGCTGTAGCTAAAGGGTCAGGCTTCTCGTCGAGGTGACACAGGGGTCTATGGGCTGCCCCTTGATGCTTTCCCACAGGGTTGAAACACGTGCCACCGCGGTGGGAGCCAGTTTTCGGGGTGATATTTGAGGCCGCTCAGGGCCACCAGGTTTCGTTGGAGTGGACAGAGACAACGGGGTTCCTGGTCGAACAGGTGGCGTGACCCCTGGAGTTTTTCTGGACACTCCTCTGGAGAGCAACTCCTCTTGAGATGCGACAGGACGGTCGGCAATCCATCCCTGAAAAAGCTTGGAACTGAAGCCCAATTTCGTGAGGAGCAGTGGGACACGGGGTTCCTCTCAAGTTGTGGGGGGACCCTCGATGTTCCTCTCGATTGGAGATGTGTATGTCGGGCGATTCTGGAATCACTGGAAGGGTGTGAAGGAACCGTCAAAGTTCGTGAGGGATGGGGTGACTTTCCATGAGGTTGGCAGTGGACAAATGTTTCATCTCGCTTGAAGGGGAGATTCTCCCCGTTTTTCTCGAGTTGCAGCAGGTTCCTCTCGAGTTACGACCTGGACCACAGGGATCCCGTCCCTGAGGTCTCCGGAAAGGCCAGGCTCCAAAAGAGTCGACAGGGGCCTCTGGGGATTCCTTGGGAGTCGGTTCCGGATCCTACGTCTTAGTCTGACACCTGAGGATTTCTCTCCGCTGCAGACGTGGACATTGGGGTTCCTCTGGAGGCTCCCCAGGGGAGTCAGGTCTCGTCTTTAGTGGAGACGTGCACCTGCACCTTCCTCCCGAGCTCTAGATGCAGGGTCAGGCTTCCCGTCCAGGTGACACAGGGGTATATAGGCTGCCGCTCGAGGCTTTCCCACAGGGTTGAGACACATGCTGCACAGGTGTGAGCTAGTTTTCGGGGTGACTGTCAAGGCGGCTCAGGGCCGCCATGTTCAGATGGAGTGGACGAGATCTCTGGGGTCTCGTGGAACAGGTGGTGCGACCCCCGGAGCTCCTCTGGAGACTCCTGTGGAGAGCGCCTGCTCTCAAGTTGCGACCGGACGGTCGGCAATCCATCCGTGAATTAACAGGGAAAGGAAGCCTGCTTCCGTGCATGGTAGGGGGACACGGTGTACATCTTGAGTTCTGGGGGGACCCTCGATGTTCCTCTTGAGTGGGGACCTGTATGTTGGGGTTTTCTGGAGTCACTGCAAGGGTGGAAGGGACCGGTCGAGGTTCGTGAGGGATGGGGAGACTTCTCGTGAGGTGCCAAAGAGGGCAAGGGCCTCATCTCGCCTGGAGGGGAGATCCTACTGGTGTTTCTCGAGTTGCGGCAGGTTTTTCTCGAGTTACGACCTAGACCCCAGGGACCCGCCCCTGTGGCCCCTGGGAAGGCCAGGCTCCAACCGAGTTGACAGTGGCCTCTGGGGATTCCTTGTCAGTCGGTTCCAGCTCGAAAGTCCTCGTCTGGACCCTGAGGATTGTTCTGCACTTCAGACGTGGACTGTGGAGATCCTCTGGAGGCTCCCCAGGGGAGTTAGGTCTCTTCTTGAGTGGAGACGTACACCTCGGCCTTCCTCCCGAGCTCTAGATGCAGGGTCAGGCTTCCGTCGAGGTGACACAGGGGTCTATTGGCTGCCCCTCGAGGATTTCCCATAGGGTTGAGACACGTGCCACCCAGGTGTGAGCCAGTCTTCGGGGTGACTGTCGAGGCGGCTCAGGGCCGCCAGGTTCAGATGGAGTGGACAGAGACCTCTGGTTTCTCGTGGAACAGGTGGCGTGAACACCGGAGCTCCTCTGGAGAATCCTGGGAAGAGCACCTGCTCTCGAGTAGCGACGGGAGGGTCGGCAATCCATCCCTGAAGAAGCAGGGAAAGGAAGCCTGCTTCCGTGCGGAGCAANGACCTCTGGTTTCTCGTGGAACAGGTGGCGTGAACACCGGAGCTCCTCTGGAGAATCCTGGGAAGAGCACCTGCTCTCGAGTAGCGACGGGAGGGTCGGCAATCCATCCCTGAAGAAGCAGGGAAAGGAAGCCTGCTTCCGTGCGGAGCAAGGGGACACGGGGTTTCTCTTGAGTTCTGGGGGGACCCTCGATGTTCTTCTTGAGGGGAGATCTGTATATCGGGCTATTCTGGAGTCACTGTCAGGGTGTGAAGGGACCCATCGAGGTTCGTGAGGGATGGGGTGACTTTCCGTAAGGTGCCGCAGCGGACAAGGGCCTCATCTTGCCTGGAAGGGAGATCCTCCTGGTGTTTCTCTAGTTGCGGCAGCTTCCTCTCCAGTTACCACCTGGACCACAGGCACCCGCCTCTGAGTCCGCTGGGAAGGCCAGGCTCCAAGCGGGTTGCCAGGGGCGTTTGGGGATTCCTTGACAGTCGGTTCCAGCTCCTCAGTCCTCGGCTGGTCCCTGAGGATTCCTCTCCACTGCAGACGTGGAACGTGGAGACCCTCTGGAGGCTCAAAAGGGGAGTCAGGTCACTTCTTGAGTGAAGACGTGCACCT
>SJYV01056101.1:0-10106 GCA_006410875.1 Neotragus pygmaeus
TGTTTCCTTGGTATCTCTAATTTTCTTGAAGAGATCTCTAGTCTTTTCCATTCTATTGTTTTCCTCTATCTTTTTGCATTGATTCCTTATACTTTTCATGTACTGTGGGCCTAATGTACATGATATACAAATATATTTCCTGAAACAGTTTTATTGTATCTAGATTTAGTTATAATTAGAAAGCCTTTCTATGCAGGCAAGTTATAGACAAATCCACCCTTTTTCCCCCCCAAAACATGTATGATTTCATTCTTCCATATGATTCTCTACTGAATAGTAGTTTATTCTAATATGTAGTCTAATATAGGTATTTAATTTAGTTTTTTTTTTTCAAATTAGTTGTTCCAACACCATTTATCAAAAGTTTACATTTGCCCTAGTGTTTTAAGATGCCATCTTCATCTTGTATTAAAATTCTATGGCTATTTGATGTATTTTTGGGCTGTCTATTCTATTCCATTTTATTTTTCTCTTCCATTATTTATGGTGTTTCTCTAAAAAATGCCCAATTAATGCCCCATTCAAGAATCTTTGTGAGATCTGGAATTCTGCATTTTAGATGAGATGTGGTAATTTTCATGGTCACACAGTTGTATTCCAACTTCTTCAGGTATTTTAACAAAGTTTCTCATGATGTCAAGAAGATAAATTGTCAAGAAGTACAAAATGACAGGTTGTGATCTGCAATTATGGTATGAGGGGAATGGTGGACCTCAACCCTCATAATAGTATACCTACAGGCTTTATTTAGAAAAATGTACATCATTTCAGACAAAATTGTCTGAGTTCCAGTACAAGATGGTAGTGGTGGTGGTGGTTTAGTCACCAAGTTTTGCAACCTTATGGACTGTAGCCTGCCAGGGATCCCATCCTCTGTCCAAGGGATTTTCCAGGCAAGCATACTGGGATTCTTCAGGGCATCTTCCCGACCCAGAGTTTGAACCTGTATCTCCTGCAATGAAGGTGGATTCTTTGCCACTGAACCACTAGGGATTCCAACAAGATGATGGGTTACATGCAAATATGCTGTCTCTTTCGCTAAACCTATTTAAAATGGCAGTGAAAATTAAGCAATAAATTCATAAGATTGTTAAGAGTACTTGGAGAAGGATGTAGAAAGACATAAGAAAACCAAGGTTTTGATTAATCTTTGGGAGACAGAAGATCATGTGGTATCTATTTTGTTATCTTTTGCTGCATTAAAAATTACTCTAAACTTTAGTAGATTAAAACAACAAAAATAATTTATTATCTCACGTGATTTCTCTGGATAAGGAACTTGATAGCTGCTTAGTTGGGTGATTTTGGCTCAGGGTCTCTCAAGAAGCTGCAGTCAAGGTGTCAACTGGGAATTAACTGGGGCTGGAATACTTACCTCTAAGATGGCTCGTTCATGTGTCTGGCAAGCTAGTTCTAGCTATTAGAAGACCTCAGTTTCTCCCCCAAGGCTCTGTAAAACAATCAATCTACTTGACATTGTACTGTAGGAGTGATAAAACTGACAAATAATGAATACTGACAGATGGAGAGGGAAAGCAGTGTAGCGGAAATAAAAATGCTGAAAAATGAATATTATTAAAAAACAGGTAAGTAAATTATAATAACAACTGGAAGGTGAAAGAGAGACAAAATGTCATATCCATAGAATTGAATGTTACTCATTAGTGAAAAGGAAAGGGCTCTTGACACATGCTACATTAAGGATTAGCCTCAGAAGCATTCTGTGGTATCATTAAAAAAAATGCAAATGAGGTTATGTACAAAACTGAAACAGACTCACAGATTTTGAAAGCAAATTTATGGCTGCCATGGGATGGTGGAGGGATAAACTAGGAACTTGGGATTACTATGGACACACTAATATATATATAATAGATAACCAACAAGGACATATTGTATTGCACAGGGACCTCTACTCCATATTCTGTAGCAACATATATGAGTAAAGAATTTGTAAAAGAATGAATCTATGTATATGTGTAACTGAATCACTTTGTTCTACACCTGAAACTAACACAACATTATAAATCAACTATACTACAAGAAAAAAATATGTAAAATAAAAGAAGTGAAGTGAAGTGGCTCAGTCATGTCTGACTCTTTGTGACCTCATGGACTGTAGCCTACCAGACTTCTCCATCCATGGGATTTTCCAGGCAAGAATATTGGAGTGTGTTGCCATTTCTTTATCCAGGGGAACTCCCCAACCCAGGGATCGAACCTGGGTCTCCCACATTGTAGGCAGACACTTCAACATCTGAGCCACAAGGGAAGCCCAAAATAAAAGAAGCCAAGCACAATTGTCACATTGTATGATCTTGTTTATATGCAATGTCCCAAAAAGGCAACAACAAAAATAAAGACAATATTGGGTTAGTGGTTGCCAGAGGCTGAGGTGGGATTAGGTATTAACTATAAATGGGCATGAGGATCTTATTGGGGGAGAGGAAATGTTATAAAACTGACGTACACTGAAGGTTTCACCACTTGGTAAATTTAATAAAATTATTGAATTGTGTACTTGAAATAGATAAATTTATGATATTAAAAATATTCTTCAATAAAGTTAAAAATATATTGTATGTAGATAGGATAGCTGCACACAATACTTTCATAATACTTTAATGATAGCAGTAGTACAGATGAAGGTAAATATAAAATACCAACTGTCCTAAAAAGAAAGAATTTGAGTGATGGTGTGATTTGTGGCACTGTTTAAAACTTACTGCTTATTTTTCTTGACTACAAATGTAATACATGTCCACTAAAATTTTTTTTAGAAAATTTAGATATGTATGAAGGACAAGGGACTTTCCTGATGGCTCAGTGGGTAAAGAATCTGCCTCCAATGCAGGAGACACAGGTTCAATCCTTGGGTTGGTAAAATCTCTTGGAGAAGGAAATGGCAACCCACTCCAGTATTCCTGCCTGAAATGTCCCAAGGACAGGGGAGCCTGGTGAGCTACAGTTCAAAGCGTCACAGAATGGGATACAACTGAGTGACTAAGCACACACACACACCATGAAAGGCATACATTAAAAAAAAATTGAAGCATAGTGAATTTATAATACTGTGCAAGTTTCAAGTGTATAGCAAAGTGATTCAATTATATATAATTATAATTATAATGTATAATTCAACTATATAAACTGATATGTGTGTGTGTGTGTGTGTGTGTGTGTATGCATGCTAAATCTCTTCAGTTGTGTCAGACTCTTTGAGACTCGATAGACTGTAGCCTGCCAAGCTCCTCTGTCCATATGATTCTCCAGGCAGAATACTAGAGTGGTTGCCATGCCTTTCTCCAAGTGATTGTCCTGACCCAGGGATCAAATCCACATCACTTACATCTTCTGCATTGGAAGGTGAGTTCTTTACTACTAGCTCAAACTGGGAAGCCCCTTGTGTGTGTTTGTGTGTGTGTGTGTGGGGGGGGTGGGGTGGGTTGGTGTGTGTATACATATATGGCTTCCTTGGTGGCTCAGATGGTAAAGAATCTGCATGCAGTGCCAGAGATCTGGGTTTGATCCATGGATTGGGAAGACTCTATAGAGAAGGGATATATACACATTTCTTTAGCTATTCACTTGTTGACATTTAGATTGCTTCCATGCCTTCAGTTCAGTTCAGTTCATTTGCTCAGTCGTGTCCAACTCTTTGAAATCCCGTGGCCTGCAGCACGCCAGGCCTCCATCACCAACTCCCGGAGTTTACACAAACTCATGTCAATTGTGTCAGTGATGCCATCTGATCCTCGGTCATCCCCTTCTCTTCCTGCCTCTTCTCAGCACCAGAGTCTTTTCAAATAAGTCAGTTCTTCACATCAGGTGGCCAAAATATTGGAGTTTCAGCTTCAGCATCAGTCCTTCCAATGAATATTCAGGACTGACTTCCTTTAGGATGGACTGGTTGGATCTCCTTGCAGTCCAAGGCACTCTCAAGAGTCTTCTCCAACACCACAGTTCAAAAGCATCGATTCGTCAGCTCTCAGCCTTATTTATGGTCCAACTCTCACATCCATACATGATTACTGGAAAAATCATAGCTTTGAGTAGACGGACCTTTGTTGGCAAAGTAATGTCTCTACTTTTTAATATGCTGTCTATGTTGGTCATAACTTTTTTTCCAAGGAGCAAGTGTCTTTTAATTTCATGGCTGCAGTCACTATCTGCAGTGATTTTGGAGCCCAAAAGAATAAAGTCTGTCACTATTTCCATGGTTTCCCCGTCTATTTGTCATGAAGCAATGGTACCAGATGCGATGATCTTAGTTTTCGAAATGTTGACCTTCAAGTCAACCTTTTCACTCTCTTCTTTCACTTTCATCAAGAGGCTCTTTAGTTTTCCACTTTCTGCCATAAGGGTGGTGTTATCTGCATATCTGAGGTTATTGATATTTCTCCTGGCAATCTTGATTCCAGCTTCTGCTTCTTCCAGCCAGTGTTTCACATGATGTACTCTGCATATAGTTTAAATAAGCAGGGTGACAATATACAGCCTTGACATAGTCCTTTTCCTATTTGGAACTAGTCTGTTTTTCCATGTCCAGTTCTAACTGTTGTTTCCTGATCTGCATACAGATTTCTCAAGAGTCAGGTCAGGTGGTCTGGTATTCCCATCTCTTTCAGAATTTTCCACAGTTTGTTGCGATCCACACAGTCAAAGGCTTTGGCATAGTCAATAAAGCAGATAGATGTTTTTCTGGAACTTTCTGGCTTTTTTGATGATCCAGCAGATGTTGGTAATTTGATCTCTGGTTCTTCTCCCTTTTCTAAATCCAACTTGAACATCTGGAAGTTCACAGTTCACGTACTGCTGAAGCCGGGCTTGGAGAATTTTGAGCATTACTAGTGTGTGAGATGAATGCAATTGTGTGGTAGTCTGAGCATTCTTTGGATTGCTTTTCTTTGGGACTGGAGTGAAAACTGACCTTTTCCAGTCCTGTGGCCACTGCTGAGTATTCCAAATTTGCTGACATATTGAGTGCAGCCCTTTCACAGCATCATCTTTTAGGATTTGAAATACTAAATAGTGTTGCTGTGAACATGGCGGGTGAATGCATCTTTGAAACTATGCTGGTGTCTGGATATTAGGGCACACAAATTACCTACAGTGTCCCTATCCAGGACAACCATTATTAACATTCAGTGTATTTCCAGCTTTTTTTTCTATTCTAAAGCAGATTTAAATGTGTAAAAACTTTTGTAATTTTCATGAAGCTAATTGAAACCTTTCATTTTGTGTGCGTCTTTAGGAAATCATTATTAATTATATAATTTTATATACCAAATGTTGTAGTTGTAGTTTGTCGCTCAGTCATGTCTGACTTTTTGCGACCCGTGGACTGTAGCCCACCAAGCTCCTCCGTCCATGGGATTCTCCAGGCAAGAATACTGGAGTGGGTTGCCAATTCCTTCTCCAGGGGATCTTCCTGACCCAGGGATCGAACCCAGGTCTCCCACATTGCAGGGAGACTCTTTAACCTCTGCACCACCAGAGGAGACAGGGATACCAATGTTAATTAAGTAAAAATGCTGGTTGAAATTTAGCTTGGAAGAAATGGAAGTGTTGAAAGAAATAAAATTTGTAGATTCAACAGAGTGTCACGGAAAATTTAATTGGAAGCTATGATCATGCACGCATGACTGGGATAACTGGATTTTCCTCCAAAATTGTAACTCTAGAATGAATACAATGCAATCATTTTACAGATTGGAAACGGAGGCCCAGAAATCTTGTGAGTTTTCACACAAAAGGTAAGATCAGAGTGAAAATGCACGTCTCCTCACTTCCTGTCCACAATTTTTTCTCTGAACTTGTGGTAGGACCAGAGCTGTAGGAAAAATGTGAAGGTCACCAGTGCAACTTCCTGCCATTCTTGCTCAAAGGTGTCTCATTGTGGGCATGTTCAATATTTATAGATGTTGCTTCTGTAGGCTAAAGTCAGAACTTTACAGAGGTAGGGTCATTTTAGCTTATAGTATCTTTTGCTCTTATTGTAGGCCTTTTGTCTGGGTAAACCAAACTATTTTCTTTGCCCTTCCATATTGGCCTTGATTTAGAATCAATGCCAGTGTGATCAGATTGGGGAGTTCTGTTAGTAAGCCTCCAGAAGTAATGAAAATGACATAATAACTTTACTTCATGGGTGAGATATCCTGAGTTTGCTATTTGAGAAAATAATGATACTTGTCATATATTTCCTCTAAATAAATCTGGCTTTAATACCAAAAGTCCCTGCTTTCTTCACTTCTGCTTATTTTCTGTCACTCAAACTGACGCTTGCTGTCAATATCTCCTCACTATAAGTGTAAGCAGAAACATTTAAAGAAAGTGGTATTGTTTTATTTTGGGGTTAGCAATTTTCCAGGACCCACTGGCAGAGTGCTTAGCTCTAAAGAATCACATGTGTTTGGTCTGTTCTAAATATAGGACAAACAGAACGCAGTAGAGCCTGAAGGCTTCAGACTTCAGACTTAGAAATTAAAAAAAAAAAAAAATCCAGGGAAGTAATAGCTCCTTCCCAAAACTAAACAAATAAGCAAGTTTCTGCTAAATGCAGGAAACAAACTGAAAGATATCAGATTTTCTTCTTTGTTTTTTTTTTATTTAATTTTTTTTTGAACTTTAAAACTGTAAAACCAAAGTTAACCTTCAATGGTACAGTCACTCATTGCTATATTGGTAAATGGTAACCACTGTGTGGTCTTACTGGACCACAGGAAGGGCTGCAGTGTAATGGATGTGACCACTTTGAAAAAGCACATCATTAGAATGTTTTTCCTTTGAACTCTGCCCTTTATAATATTTTGTGTGTGGGTCTGGCATAAGGCCAAAGAGCAAGTCTTCTGCCTTTAGCTTATGTTGCCAGTGAGATGAAGAAGTGCATATGTAACATGTGGTATTAATAATATTAAGTTTTGTTTTACATTGTTTCTCAGACTAGAAACTGTAGATCTTTGTGGCCTATGGACATATTTTCAGAGATATACAAGTTCTCTATTATGTATATTTTTTCAAATTTTAGGGATATTATAAGTTATCAAAAATATATTAAAAAATATGACAGTCACCTTCTGTGCTTGGTGCTACCACTGCCATAACAAAGTCCCTTACACTGGACGACTTGAGCAATAGAGCTTTGTCTCCCAGTTTTGGAGGCTTGAAGTCCAAGATTAAGGTGCTGACAAGGTTGGTGCCTTCTGAGGGCTGTTAGAGAATCTGTTTCATGCCTTTTTGCTAGCTTCTGGAGGTTTGCTGACGATCTTTCACTTCTTTGCTTGTAGATGCCAAAGATCTCTGCCTTCATTTTCACACAACATGATCCTTGTGTTTGTGTCTGTCTGAATTCAAAGTTTTCTTCTTTATGAGGACACCAGTGATATCAAACTAGAGTTCACTCTCATGATCTCATCTTAACTTGGTTACCTGCAAAGACTCTATTTCCATATAAGGTCACGTTCATAGTTATTGGAGGATAGGATTGCAATATCTTTAGGGGGGACACAATTCAACCTATAACATCTTCCAAATAACTATTGCCAATTTGATTTTATAATTGAGGCAAAAGAAAAAGTTATTATTATATTTATTCCATCAAGAGAAAAAATGCAGAGATGACTTAATTTATTGATACCAAGAGAAGAGCAGGCAGTATCATGTCAAGATAACCTACAGAAAGTTTCTGTAAGGAAACTTTCATGTAGACATGCATATTATAGAAGTTGTAATAAAGAACAGTGACAGGATTTGGTAAAATATACATAATGAATCTAAAGAAATCTGCACTGCAATGTTATATTTGTAAACTCCCTTAAAGTAGCAATTCATGTGCATTTCTACATAGAATACAACTTAAGACTTAGTCTTGGATATAACTGGAAGATAATTTGGACATAACTTTATAAAAAAAGCTTAGGTTTTTCTTAAAGGGAAAGTTAGATATAGAGAAAATATTCAAATTCTACATTTTAATAATTACAGTAACAATAATAATAGTTGTCATTTATTATCGAAGACTTTCATGTCAGGCATTGTGTGCTTAGACACTCAGTCATGTCTGACACTTTGTGACCCCATGGATTGTAGCCTGCCAAGCTCTTCTGCTCATGGGATTCTCCTGGTGAGAATACTGGAGTGGGTAGCCAGTCCCTTTTCCTGGGGATCTGCAAGCATTACATAGAATGTTAACCCTTCTCGTCATGCACCCAAGTTATTATAGTCACCACTTGGCAAATGAAAAATCTGCTGGGATTGGTATTTTATTATTTTTTATCTGAACACAAAATTTTTACTCTTTTCACTATATTTTTATGTTTTTAAATATCACTTAAGCTTATGTAAGGAAGATGAAAATGTCTCGATGAGTGTATCCTAAACTTTGGCTTTGAACATCAGGAGCTCTTTAAATCATGTGTCATCACTCTTATACATATAATATCAAAGAGCAGATATTATATAAGGTGACCTCCAGGGCCATGAATCTAGTTGGAAACATAAACCTGATATCTGGCCCATCGTCCAACTAGACCTGCAGGTCTTAATAGAATCATAGTCAAACTGGTGGAAGTAGTTTTCAAAGATTGATTTGGATTTTTTTTTATTTTTAAATATAAATTTATTTATTTTAATTTGAGGCTAATTACTTTACAATATTGTATTGGTTTTGCCATACATCAACATGAATCCACCACGGGTGTACACATGTTCACCATCCTGAACCCCCCTCCCATCTCCCTCCCCATAGAACAGTCTTTTGATTTGGATATTTTGAGTATGTCAGCTATCTCTGGCATGATATAGTACTGATCATTCTCAATTTGATTGCTATCAACTTCAACTGGTCTGCCTGACTGTAGAACATTGTCCAGCGTGAAATTTCTAGCACAAAAATTCACAAACCACTTTTGACATGTTCAGTCAGTCTCAGCACCTTCTCCATATACTGAAAATTTTTTTTTCCTGCATTTCAGTTGCATTTTTATCTTTCTTGGAATAATAAAGCATAGTATGTCAAAACTGTTGCTCCCCTCCACATTTCTTATTCCAATTACTCCAATGTTAAAATGACTACCAAAAGATTCACAAATTTTGATGTTTTTAAAAAATGCATGCTGATATGACAGCTAAAGTTGTTTCAAATGAAGTTAAAGACAACTAAGCACTGCTAGAGCCATCTTATGAGAAACACCAAACAAACGTTTTGGCTAACCTAAATATTTAGGTTGATTTGTCTCCTGGGAGATTTTAGAATAATGAAACCTCAAAGAAAAACTGGTCACTTTTAAAGAAGGTAATTTCCATGAAGATTAGACATTTTAGGAGCAGCAGCTACGTGGTGCATGAGCAGCAGATAGGAGCAATACCACGTCCGAGGTCAGGAGTGGCGGTGGTGAGGAGATAACCCGTGTCCAAGATGAGGAGCAGCTGTTGCACTTTGCTAGAGTAGCCACGAAGAGATACCCCACATCCAAGGTAAGAGAAACCCTAGTAAGTTGGTAGGAGCTGAGATAGGGCATCAGAGGACAGACAGACTGAAACCACAATCACAGACAACTAGCCAATCTGATCACACAGACCACAGCCTTGTCTAATTCAGTGAAACTAAGCCATGCCATGTGGGGCCATCCATGATGGATGGGCCATGGTGGAGAGGTCTGACAGAATGTGGTCCACTGGAGAAGCGAATGACAAATCACTTCAGTATTCTTGCCTTGAGAACCCCATGAACAGTATTAAAAGGTAAAAAGATAGGGCAATCAAAGATGAACTCCCTGGGTCAGTAGGTGCCAAATATGCCACTGGAGATCCATGGAGAAATAAATCCAGAAAGAATGAAGGGATGGAGCCAAAACAAAAACAGCACCCAGTTGTGGATGGGACTGGTTATAGAAGCAAGGTCCGATGCTGTGAGAGCAATATTGCAAAGGAACCTGGAATGTTAGGTCCATGAATCAAGGCAAATTGAAAGTGGTCAAACAGGAGATGGCAAGAGTAACATTGCCATTCTAGGAATCAGCGAACTAAGATGGACTGGAATGAGTGAATTTAACTCAGATGATCATTATATCTACTACCATGGGAAGGAATCCCTTAGAAGAAATGGA
>SJYV01056103.1:0-10705 GCA_006410875.1 Neotragus pygmaeus
TATTTATTCTTTTTTTTTTTTTTTTTTTTAAGAGAGAAGAAAATATCCTAGCTCAGAGCAGAGGCAAGGTGGAATGTGGCCTGTTAGGTGAAATGTGATTGGAGCATATAGTCCATGTGGAGAGATGAGAGATGAAGCTGGAACAAAGATGCCAGGTCCCGTAAGCCCTCTTAAAAAGCAGTATGGAGCCATTGAAGGATTTTAGGAGGGAAAGTGATAGCTTCAGTGTTTGTAATTGAGTTACACCATTGAATGCTTCTTGAAGAATGAATTGGAGGAGAAAAGTAGAGTGTAGGAGGTCAAACGAGAGGTGTTTCAGTAGTTAACAAGAGAAATAATAGGAAGAAGGATTTGGGGAGAGGACAGAGTCAGGCACAAGCCCCAAGTTCTTTAAGAAGAGGTTCTGTTCATGGTGATAGAGAACACAGGAGGAAGAGTGGGTTTGGCTAGAGGAGACGATGCCCTCGTGATGGTGCTGCTGAAGTGTCTGTGAGACTCCAGCAGGAAAGGTCTGGAGGGTAGAGTCATCACAGAGCCCATCTCAAGAGGAGGATTGGGATTGGAAGTGCAGATTTTGGAACCAAAATCAACTAGAAGATAATCAAAGCCATGGGTTATCTCTGGAGAGAGCATGACGTATGAGAAGAGAAGGTTTAGAACAAAACCCTAAGGAACAGACAGAGGAGGCGAAGCCTACAGAGGAGAAGGAACAGCCAAAGAAGAGAGAGGGCCTCCAGAGCAGCAGAGTGCAGAGTCATAAGAACCACAGAGAATGCTTCTAGAACGGAGGGGCCTGTGTCAACTGAGGTAAAAAGTACAGTTAGATGAGTGCTGTGTACTTAGTTGCTCAGTTGTGTCTGACTCTGTACTGTAGCCCGCCAGGCTCCTCTGTCCATCGGGATTCTCCAAGCAAGAATACTGGAGTGGGTTGCAGTGCCCTCCAGGAGATCTTCCTAACCCATGGATCAAAACAGGTCTCCCACATTGCAAGCAGATTCTTTACTGTCTGAAGCACCAGGGAATCCCTGAACTGGGCATTATTCACTAGACTTAGCAACAGAGGGATCATCAGTGACCTTGGCAAGAGCAGTTTTGGGGAGCCAAGAGGACCAGCTTCCGCCCATGCAACGTAAGAAATGGAGAGAAGACTCACCAAGTATAGCAACTCATCCCAGAGGTTTGGCTGTGGGTAATATTACACGCATTGTTGCATGAGGTTCTCATAACAACCCATGAGGCAAGAGGTTTGAAGATGAGGAAATTGAAACTCCAAGATAACTTCTCAGTATCTCAGTTCTAGTAAGGAATGAAGCAAGGGTTTTAATCCTGTATAATCACTAGGGTGTCCATGTCAAAACGCCCTTCCCCTTCCTTATTGCTTCCTCTTGAGGGATAGAATTGGTGGCAGCCAGAGGGAGGCAGGAGTGGGGGTAAAGGCCTGGGACCGAAGACTCCTTCCGCTGTGTACCTGGAGGAAAAAAACAAAGGCTAGATAACAATAGCAATAATAATTCCAGCCATCCATATGGAGCTTTACAGTTCACAAGGGCCACCTTCTCATACCTTTTTATTTACAGTGAGACTCATGACAGCCGCATGGGAGGCTCAGGACAGTAAGGAATGTGTGAGCAGGCTCACCAGTTATTCAGCATTTGAATCATACTTCCTATTGCCTCAACCAAATCCCCTCAATTTAAGTCTCACTCAGGCTCTAATAGTCCTCTTCAGAGTTAGCTTCATTCTTGTGGAAGTTCACCACCCTTTTGCTTCATATCACACCAAGGACATTCCCTGAAACGCTGACAAGCAGGGCCGTACGTAAACAGCGAATGTGGTTAGTAACTTAACTCATTCATTCAGTAAACCTGAGCCCCAATTCTGTGCTTGTCTCTGAGGAAGAGTTTTAGGTTTCAGAGAAATAGGAACTGTGAAATTTGCCCTGTGGCCATTTAGAAACTTACAGAAGGGACTTCCCTGGTGAGACAGTGGATGGGAGTCTGCCTGCCAATACAGGGGACACAGGTTTGATCCCTGGTCTGGGAAGATGCCACATACCATGGAGCAGCTGAAGTCCATGCGCCGCAGCTGTTGAAGCCTGCAAGCTCTAGGGTCTGCGAGCTGCAAGAACGGAGCCCGTGTGCTGCGACTACTGAAGCCCGCACACCTAGAGCCCATGCTCTGCGGCAAGAGAAGCCACCACAATAAGAAGCCTGTGCAACCGCAACAGAGTAGCCCCCACTCAGCACAACTAGAGGACGCCCACATGCAGCAGCGAAGACCCAGTGCAACCATAAATAGAGAAATAATTGTTTAAAAAAGAAAGAAAAAGAAACTTACTGAAGACTAAAAATATACTACTGAAATGTCAGGGAGACTGTGTGACATGATGACTAAGAGCTGCTTGGGCTTCAGAGTAGGAAAGAGCTGAATTTAGGCTTGACTCTGCCACTTAACCTCTCTGAGTCAGTTTTCCCCGTAACATGGGGTTGTCAGGCTAATGCATGTAGTAACCAGCCATGAAAGATTAGCTATTGGTATCTAGAGAAAAATTATAGGAAAGCATATGAGGTACAAACACTTTCCGTTTGCACTGGACTTTACAGGTATGCTATGCTTATTGTTTAAGAGTTGGCTAATTAAACCAACAATTGCCATAATTATTCGGCAACATGTCAAATTATGTATCAGATCATCAGTTGTACACATTAAACTTATATGATATTACATCTCAGTGGCGGTCACAGTTTAGTGGCTAAGTTGTTTCAGACTCTTCCTACCCCATAGACTGTAGCCCACCAGGCTCCTCTGTGCATGGGGTTCTCCAGGCAAGAATATTGGAGTGGGTTGCCATTTCCTTCTCCAGGGAATCTTCCCGACCCAGGAATCAAACCCAGGTCTCCTCCATTGCAGGGAGATTCTTTAATGACTGAGCTAGAGACGTAAAAAATTTTATCTCTATAGAGCTGAAAAAAAAGTTTGTTGATCAGATGAATCCGGAGATGAAGCTACAACCTAGTAATTAAGGGGCAGAAGGGTCTCACTGGAAGAAGAAATCATTTGGTGTCAGTAATCAGTAAGAGTGGTGTTTCTTCAGATCAGAAACCAGAGCTAAAATGACAGATTAAAAGTTGCCTGGTAAGGTTTATCCATTCACTTATCTCTTAAGTATTTTTTTGAGTCCTCCTCTGCTGTACATGACATGAGAGTGTCTCTCTTTGGTCAAGGAGGTGACAGTGGGACCAGGAGGAGGCACCCTCCTTGGGGAGCTGACTTGAGACCTACAGAGTAAGGAGCCTGTGACATGGTGCTTGCCAGGCTCCAAGGCTGGAGTTTGCTGTCTGAGCCAAGGGTTGGCTGAAGTGAGATCAGAACTTCTGTGCTGGGTCAGCCAAACTATTTTTGTGCTTCAGCTTCTCACTTATATTTATTTCTCAGTTGCCCTCCCTTGGTGTTTAGCTAAGTCTTTTAAAAGTGCTGTGCAAAGAGAAACGAGGCATGCATTTGTGTCCACCTTGTACGTACTCTTGCCTGGAAAATCCCCTGGACGGAGGAGCCTGGTAGGCTGCATGCAGTCCGTGGGGTCTCAAAGAGTCGGACACGACTGAGCGACTTCACTTTCACTTTTCACTTTCATGCACTGGAGAAGGAAATGGCAACCCACTCCAGTGTTCTTGCCTGGAGAATCCCAGGGACAGGGGAGCCTGATAGGCTGGCGTATATGGGGTTACACAGAGTCGGACATGACTGAAGTGACTTAGCAGCAGCAGCAGTACATCCATAGTGATGACTGCAGCCTGGGCATTTGAAGTGGCTCCGCTAGGGCAGTGGGTCTCAGTTGTCACCTAGAGGGCATTTTGGAAATATGTCTTTAGTGGAGACCATTATTAGGAGCAATTGGCTTTTCTAGTAGTCATGTACGGATGTGAGAGTTGGACCAAAACAGAGGCCAAACGCTGAAGAATTGATGCTTTCTAATTGTGGTGCTAGAGAAGACTCTTGAGAGTCCCTTGGACTGCAAAGAGATCAAACCAGTCAATCCTAAAAGAAATCACTCCTAAATATTCATTGGAAGGACTGATGCTGAAGGTGAAGCTCCAATACTTTGGCCACCTTATGTGAAGAACTGACTCATTGGAAAAGACCCTGTTGTTGGGAAAGATTGAGGGCAGGAGCAGAAGGGCACGACAGAGGATGAGATGGTTGGATGGCATCACCAACTCGATGGACATGAATTTGAGCAAGATCCAGGAGTTGGTGATGGACAGTGAAGCCTGGCATGCTGCAGTCCATGGAATCACAGAGTCGGACACAACTAAGCAACTGAACAACAACAACAATTAGGAGCACTTTGAGAATTTAGTGGAAGGAGGACAGGAAAGATAGACTGTGACATGCGCGACAGTCCTGCACAAAGAACTCTCATTCTACTTACTTTGGAATGTTCTGTTCAACAGTATATGCAAATATAAGATCAAATATAAATTAGCAAGACTTTATAATAATGCAGAAAAGTTTTAGAAGTTTTGTTGTTGTTGAAAAGCCCAATAACTTAGAAGATTATTATGGAGGAAGAAGTTAAATACATTGTCTTGAAATTATTGCATCTGTCTACTAGGTGATTGCAGCCATGAAATTAAAAGACGCTTACTTCTTGGAAGGAAAGTTATGACCAACCTAGACAGCATATTCAAAAACAGAGACATTACTTTGCCAACAAAGGTCCATCTAGTCAAGGCTATGGTTTTTCCTGTGGTCATGTATGGATATGAGAGTTGGACTGTGAAGAAAGCTGAGTGCCGAAAATTTGATGCTTTTGAACTGTGGTGTTGGAGAAGACTCTCAAGAGTCTCTTGGACTGCAAGGAGATCCAACCAGTCCATTCTAAAGGAGATCAGTCCTCTGCGTTCATTGGAAGGACTGATGCTAAAGCTGAAACTCCAATACTTTGGCCACCTCATGAGAAGAGTTGACTCATTGGAAAAGACTCTGATGCTGGGAGGGCTTGAGGGCAGGAGGTGAAGGGGACAACAGAGGATGAGATGGCTGGATAGCATCACCTACTTGATGGACATGAGTTTGAGTGAACTCCAGGAGTTGGTGATGGACAGGGAAGCCTGGCATGCTGCGGTTCATGGGGTCGCCAGGCTCCATCCATGGGATTCTCCAGGCAAGAGTACTGGAGTGGGNGCATCACCTACTTGATGGACATGAGTTTGAGTGAACTCCGGGAGTTGGTGATGGACAGGGAAGCCTGGCATGCTGCGGTTCATGGGGTCGCAAAGAGTCGGACAAGACTGAGGGACTGAACTGAACTGAACTGACTCAGCATATTAGAGCACTTCCAACTATATAATATATTTAGTTGTAAAGAGTTTCAATGTGGTAGTATTCCTGCCAAAACAATGAACCAACTGCAAATATGTAATGAAATTTTTTTTACTGACTTCATTGAGATTTAATTTATATACTATAAAAGTTTCTCCTTTTAGGTGTACAGTTCAATGATTTTGAGTAAATTAATAGAATTTTGCGATTTTAATTCCCACTCCAGCCGCAGGCAAGCACTAATCTGTTTTCTGTCTCTCTAGATTTGGCTGTTTAGAATTTCATATAAATGGAATCATGTAATGTGTGGTCTTTTGTCTGACTTCTTTCACTTACCATGATGTTTTTGAGGTACATTCATGTCATAGCATGTATTGGTATTTTGTCCCTTTTTATTGTTGAATACTATTCCATTTAATGAAATACCACAGTTTGTGTATTTATTCACCAGCTGATAGATATTTGGTCTGTTTCCATAAATAACGCTGCTATAAATATTCATGTGCAAGTCTTTGTGTGGATAAATGTTTTCTTTTCAGTAGCTACCTAGAAGTGGAATTGCTGGGTCAAATGGTAACTCTGTTTAACATTTTGAGAAACTGCCAAACTTTTCCAAAGTGGCTGCACCATTTTACATTCCCAAGTTCTAATTTCTTCACATCCTTGCCAACACTTGTCATTGTCTGTCTTTTTGATCATAGCTATCCTAATGTATATGACGTGGTATTTCATAGTGGTTTTGATTTGCATTTCCTTAATGATAAATGTTGTCAAGCATCTATTTGTGTTCTTGTTGGACATTTGTACATTATCTTTGGATAAGTGTCTCTTCAAGTCCTTTGCTTGTTTTTAATTGGGTTATCTTCTTATTATTGAGTTATAAGAGTTCTCTGTATATTTTGGATACTAGGCCCTTATCAGAGATGTGATTTGAAAATATTTTATCCCATTCTGTGGGTTTTCTTTTCACTTTCTTGATGGCATCCTTTCAAACACAAACATTTTTCATTTTGATGAAGCCCGATTTATCTTTTTCTTCTATAATTTTTATTTGGGAATCATAAGTAAGAAACCATTGTCTAATGAGACTTTGAACTTAAGCTATAATGAAATGAGAATTTGGGGGACCTTGAGAGGAAGTAAGAGTGTTTACCTGTGGGAGAGACATGCCTTATTGGGGAACAGAGGGCGGACTATGGTAGATTGCTTCCTAGATGGCCCCCAAATGATCCCCACCACTTGGTGTGCATACCTTTCTTTAGCCTCTCTGTCCCACACACATCTCTATGGAAGACCTGTGTAGGGCCTTTGCTGGGTAGTCCAGTGGTTAACCCTGTGTGCTCCTAATGGAGGGGCCGCAGTATCTTTCCCTGGTCAGGGAACCAAGATCCCACATGCCACAAAGGTGTGACAAAAAAATAAAACAACTATCCTTCAATTGGGCTTCCCTTGTGGCTCAGCTGGTAAAGAATCCACCTGCAATGCCAGAGACCTGGGTTTGATCCCTGGCTTGGGAAGATCCCCTGGATAAGGGAAAGGCTACCCACTCCAGTATTCTGGCCTAGAGAATTCCATGGAGTGTATAGTCCATGGAGTCACAAACAGTTGGACACGACTGAGGAACTTTCACTTGATCCTTCAATTTAAAAATTAAAAAATATACACATATATTAATGAAAAGAAGATGACTATTATCCAATAGGATATTGTAAAAATGATAATGTGTGGCTCCTGCGGCTTCTACTTTACTCTCTCTTAGACCACTCACTGGAGAGGAATCTAGCTGCCATGATGTGAGGACACTAAGCAGCCCTATGAATTATTCCACGTGGTGGGAAACTGAGGCCTTCTGCCAACAGCCAGCCCCAGTTGATCACTTATGTTAGGTGATGAACCTATGTTAGGCTTCCCTGGTGACGCAGACAGTTTACTGCCTGCAATGTGGGAGACCTGGGTTCGATCCCTGGGTCGGGAAGGTCTCCTGGAGAACAGAATGGCAACTCACTCTAATATTCTTGCCTGGAGAATCCAATGGACAGAGGAGCCTGGTGGGCTATAGTCCATGGGATTGCAAAGACTCCACATGACTGAGTGACTAACACTTTCACTTTCACTTAACTTGGAAGCAGAGCCTCAGTCCAGTCAAGCCCACTGCAGATGACAGCAGCTCTGACGAGTGTCTTGGCAATAATCTTTTTAGAAACTGCAGTTGTGAATCATCCAGATAAGCCACTCCTGCATTCCTTTCCCACAGAAAATGTGAGATAACAAATGTTTATTGTTGCCTAAAAAAAGGAAAGGAAACCACTGGCTAATCTTCCTTATTCCAGAAATGTTATATTTTGAGCTCTTATATTTAAGTCTGTGATTCATTTTGCTTTGATTTTTGATTGTGGAATGGGGTAAGGGTCTAAGTTTATCTTTTTTGCACATGATATCCAGTCAACTCAGCACCATTTGTTGAAAAGAAATTCCTTACTGAATTGCTAAGGCTTAGAATCAAATAGTAAATTTGTTAAGACTTGTGGAATGCATTGAATCTTATTCATAAAGACTGACTTTTAAGCATTTTTATTTATCATGTATTTTATATTTTTACAGCTTCATAATAATTACATTTTGTAAAAAGTACATGAAAATTACACACTGAGATTATTAATTCATGGGCTGTTTTTCCTTCTGTTAAATTCTAATTTATTCCATTTGGGTTAGTACATAGCTGACTATTTTCTATAATGTCTTGTAGATAATCCTTCCTAAGCATTCATTTATTGAAAACATATTTTCCTATAAATAAAAGTCCCATTATCTTTCCTTTATATTCCAATTAAGAAACAGTATTTAGTCTCTTAAATTATGTGTGTAGGTAAGTCATAGTATCTATACCTTTATTTCAGAATAGTAGAGAGTATTTGTGAGGAAATACTTGTTATGAAAAGGGGGTGCTCAGGCTGTTGGGCTGAGATTTCCTGTGAAAGGGAAAGTGAATCTCAGTAACAGAGGCAGACCGGCCCCTCCCCAACTGAAAACCAGTCCATCTTGCTCAACCCAGGAGTCCTGGATTCTGTTTCGTTATCGACCAGTTATCCCCTGACCAATGTCTTTGAAGAACACAGATCCAGAAATGGTGGCACGTAGCCAGCACTTTGGAAGCCAACTTGGGCTTCATTTTTAGCAGATAAAACACACCGTGGAAAACACGGGACAATTTTAAAACAATACAAAGCAAAGCTGCAGACCAGCACCGCAGCTTTTGAAAATCAGCAGCTGCTAACTTAGCATTCGGCACAGCAGGAGGCACTCACCTCCAGGTGAGATGTGTGTCATAAGACTCTGGATATGAATCTGTTATCAAACACAAGTCTGTGTGCTCAGTGCAGTGAGGCCAGATAAGACCAAAACATCGAGTCTGGAGCAAAGAGGTTTCCTGCAGGGCCATGCAAAGTTGCTTACAACTCCTGGAAAGCGGTCAGCCAAGTCCTTTTATAGGGAAGGGTGGGGGTCCGTGGGTAGTTGTTGCAAGCTTCTTGGGGTCAGATCATTTGTTCTTAAGGTCAGGTCATCGTCAGGTCACCATGTTGCTGGAAAAACCTCCACCAGAGCAAACGTTATTCTCTGTTCTGACAAAGGGCAAAGTGCTAAGGCTCAACTTCCGCTCTCCGAGGCCCAGGCTAAGCCGAGGGGACCCTGCGCAGGCCCGTTTCTCTGCCTGGGAGCATTGGTCCAGCACCCAGTCTGTGTCCTTCCACCAGTGCCCAGGCCCTGCTGAAGAGACAGATCTCAGCTGGTGGCGCACTCAGGGGAGGGTCCCCAGAGCCTGCCCAGCCGTCATCACTGAGGGAGCCAGGCGCCCAGCACCCAGCCAGTCAGGTTATTCATTTAAACTGGAGCGAATTATTTGTGTAGGGTCAGTGGGAATACGTGTGGTAGCAAATGCCTATCAAGTTAGTGCCCAGCTCACAGCAGTTGCCCTTCTCTGAGAACAGGTCCACCCACAGAGGTAGACCTGAAGTCATGATGGGCAGTGTCCTTGCAGCTTAACCCTGACCTCTGCCACCTCCTAAGCGGGTGGACAGCTGATCTCAGCTGTATCAGTTTTTGAAATGTGAACGGAGAGACTGAAGCTGGTTGCAGCTGTGCATGACACTTGATGGCAGTGCCATGCACTCCAGTTGCTGAGGCCTCCGTGGATGGTGACCCATGAAGACCGGCACCTCCATTAGACCCCAGATGGGGAGTGGAGGAGACGGCGCAGCTGCTTGGTCTCGGGCCTGGCCAGGGGACAGAGTGGCGAGGGCTCTGGAGCTTTGTGGGACACAGCCCTTGGCCTGTCCCCAGACCCCCAGCTCACTTGCTGGCCCCAAAGAGTGAACCTCTCATCTCTTACCCACTCTGCCTTGAGGACCACTGCCTGGCTGAGTGTTGGCAGCCATAGGGTCCCATGTGTACCTGCTCCACTCCTTATTACAAATCCAGGTCCCACCACTGGAGTAGTCAAGGGACTTTGGGCAATTTCATGACCATTTAGAGCCTTAAGTTCCTCATCTCTAAAGTGGGGAAAAAATTAGTATCTGCCTCGTGAGAATGAAATGAGACAATGAACATAAAGCAGCATAGAATAAGTACTCAATAAATATTAGCCCTTTAATAACCAACTTTATTAGGAAGATAAAATACAAAAGCCTCAAGGGCAAATCACCTTGATAGAAACGAAACAAAAGACTCAACAGTCTCTGCCTGCAAAGGGAAACAGGCAAGGGAGAGGGACTTTGGAGCCAGCAGAGCAGGTCAGGGCAAACATAGTATGTGCTTAATAAATATTGGTGGAACAAGTAAACTCAAGGGAAGTAAGATATTGGATGTCACCTGCTCTCCTCCCCAGAACAAGTCATGTACAGCATTTCCTTGAGGAACAGGAAGTCTGAATGGGGCAGATTTGACATAATGATGATGGTTCAATTAAACGGAACAATTTGGCATCTACCCATCCTGGACCAGGCCTTCTGCTTGAATGAGTAAGACCTCATTTGTGGAATTCCAAGCTCCTTATGTAAACTCAGCCCTACCTTGTTGTAGTATTTGGTGCCAGTCTTCATTAACATAGTGGTGACCCCCTGCCTGTCACATGGGAGACCGGTTCAATTCCCCAAGGGCAGGCAACCCGGCCTTTATGGGCTTCCCAGATGGCACTAGTCATAAAGAACCTGCCTGCCAATGCAGGAGACATAAGAGACAAGGGTGTGATCCTTGGGTCAGGAAGATCCTCTGAAGAAGGAAATGACAACCCACTCTGGTATCTTTGCCTAGAAAATCCCCTGGACAGAGGAGCCTGGCAGGTTACAAACCTTGGGGTCGCAAAGACGGAAGTGATTTAGCAGTG
>SJYV01056104.1:0-10662 GCA_006410875.1 Neotragus pygmaeus
TTTCAGATGAAATTATATATATATATATATATAGTTCATTTGGTCTAATGTGTCACCTGGGCCAGTGTTTCCATATTGATTTTCTGTCTGGATGATCTGCTCATTGATATAAGATTTTATATATATATATATATATATAGTTCATTTGGTCTAATGTGCCACTTGGGCCAGTGTTTCCATATTGATTTTCTGTCTGGATGATCTGCTCATTGATATAAGATTTTAAAATCCCCTACTATTACTGTGTTACTAATGATTTCTGCCTTTATGTTCATTAATATTTGCCTTATANTTCATTTGGTCTAATGTGCCACTTGGGCCAGTGTTTCCATATTGATTTTCTGTCTGGATGATCTGCTCATTGATATAAGATTTTAAAATCCCCTACTATTACTGTGTTACTAATGATTTCTGCCTTTATGTTCATTAATATTTGCCTTATATATTTAGATGATTCTATATTGGATGCATATGTATATATAATTGTTCTATGTTCTTCTTGATTTGATCCCTTCATTATTAGGTAGTAAGTGTCTCTGTTGGTTGTAACAGTCTTCATTTTAAAGTCATTTGTCTGATATAAATATTATTACTCTGGCTTTCTTTTGATTTCCATTTGTGAGGAATACCTTTTTCCATATGTTTCCTCAATCACTCTTATAAGATTTGATGTTTCTAGGAATGTATCCATTTCTTGTAGATGGCCCAGTTTGTTGGCATATAACTGTTTGTAGTCTTCTCTGATGATTGTTTGTACTTATGTGTTATCAATTGTAACTACTTTGTCATTTCTAATTTTATCCGTTTTGATGCCTCTCTTTTTTCTTGATGAGTCTGGCTAAAGATCTATCTATATTTTTTTCAAAAACAAACTTAATTTCACTGTTCTTTTCTATTGTTTTTAGTCTCTATTTCATTTCTTTCTTCTCTGATCTTTATTACTTCCTTCTTTCTACTAACTCAGGCCTATGTTTGTTCTTTTTCTAGTTCCTTTAATTAGAAAGTTAGGTTGTCTATTTGGATTTTTTTATTTCTTGAGGTGGTGATGAATCACTATAAACTTTCCTCTTAGAACTGCATTTGCTGGAGTCCATACATTCTGTAGGGTTGTGTTTCTATTTTCATTCATCTTAAGATATTTTTATTTCCTCTTTGATTTCTTTGTTGACCCATTAGGTTTTTAGTAGCATGTTGTTTAATATACACATTTGTGTTTTTCCAGTTTCTTCCTGTAACTGGTTTCTAGTTTCATTCTGTTGTGGTTGGAAAAGATGCTTGATATGATTTCAGTCTTATTAAATTTATGAAGACTTGTTTTGTGGCCTAGCATGTGATTTATCCTAGAAAAGGTTATTTGCATATTTGACATTATTAATCTTCTGTATTTTGGCCACCTCATGCGAAGAGTTGACTCATTGGAAAAGACTCTGATGCTGGGAGGGATTGGGGGCAGGAGAAGAAGGGGACGACAGAGGCTGGATGGCATCACGGACTCGATGAACATGAGTCTGAGTGAACTCCAAGAGATGGTAATGAACAGGGACGCCTGGCGTGCTGCAATTCATGGGGTTGCAAAGAGTCGGACACGACTGAGAGACTGAACTGAACTGAATGGAATATTCTGTAGATATTTATTAAGTACATCTTATATAATGTGTTGCTTAAAGCCACTGTTTCCTTATTGATTTTCAGTCTGGATGATGCAGCCATTGATGTGAGTGGGTTATTAATGTCTCTTACTATCTTGTAATACTGTCAGTTTCTCCCTTTATGTCTGATAATATTTGCTTTATATTTGTAGGTGCTTCTGTGTTAGGTACATATGTGTTTACAAATGTTATATCCTTTCCTTGGGTTTACCCCTTTTCATTATATAAGTGCCCTTCTTTATCTTTGGCTTCAGACTTCTCTTTAAAGTCTATGTTGTCTGATATGCATATTGCTAACCCGGCATTCTTTTTGTCTACATGGAATATCTTTTTCCATCTCTTTATTTTCAGTATGTGTGACTCTGTTCTGAAGTGACTCTCTTATAGATAGCATACAGATGGTGCTTATTTTTTGATCCATTCAGTCACCCTATGTCTTTCTTCTGGAGCATTTAGTCTATTTACATGTAAAGTGATTATTGATAGTTATGTACTTATTGCCATTTTGCTACTTGTTTTCTGGTTGTTTTTATAGTTTTCCTTTTTGTCTTTTTAGCATCTATCCTTGATTTTCTTTAGTGTTATGTTTGGATTCCTTTCCCTTTGTTTTTGTTTTGTGTGTGTGCGTGTGTATGTTGTTGGTTTATGGTTTGTAGTTTCCAATATATGTATATGTATGTATGTATATATACACATACATATATATACTGTTTATTCTACATTTTATTATTTCCCTGTGAAGTTTCATTTTGANGGTTGTTTTTATAGTTTTCCTTTTTGTCTTTTTAGCATCCATCCTTGATTTTCTTTAGTGTTATGTTTGGATTCCTTTCCCTTTGTTTTTGTTTTGTGTGTGTGTGTGTGTGTGTGTGTGTGTGTGTGCATGTGTATGTTGTTGGTTTATGGTTTGTAGTTTCCAATATATATATATGTATGTATGTATATATACACACACATATATATACTTTTTATTCTACATTTTATTATTTCCCTGTGAAGTTTCATTTTAATGTTTATTTTACAGCATTGTTATAATTGATGTTTACTTTACAACTTTTGTCTTTTAATCTTCATATTAGTTCTTTTAAATAGTTGATACACTGCCTTTTCTATATATTTACCTTTATCCATAAGAATTTTTTCCTCATATATATTATTTTATTATGGCCTTCTTTTTTTCACTTGGAAAAGTAACTTTGACAGCTCTTGTAAGGCTGGCTTAGTAGTGATGAATTTTTAATTTTTTCTTCTTGGGAAACTCTTTAGTGCTCTTTCAATTCTGAATGATAACATTACCAGGTTATAAGTATTTTTCTTTCAGCACTTTAAATACATCATGCCACCCACTTCTGACCTGCAAATTTCTTCTGAAAAATCAACTTGTAGGCAACTCTTTGTCTTTCTCTTGCTGCCTTTAAAATTCTCTCTGTATCTTTAACTCCTGACCTTTTAATTATTGTATGCCTTAGTGTGTATCATGAGAAACACTGGACTGGAATAAACACAAGCTGGAATCAAGATTGCCAGGAGAAATATCAATAACCTCGGATATGCAGATGACACCACCCTTATGGTAGAAAGAGCAGCTAAAAAAAACCTCTTGATGAAAGTGAAAGAGGAGAGCGAAAAAGTTGGCTTAAAGGTCAACATTCAGAAAATGAAGATCATGGCATCCAGTCCCATCACTTCATGGGAAATGGATGGGGAAACTGTCAGACTTTATTTTGGGGGGCTCCAAAATCACTGCAGATGGTGACTANACTTTATTTTTGGGGGCTCCAAAATCACTGCAGATGGTGATTGGAGCCATGAAATTAAAAGACACGTATTCCTTGGAAGGAAAGTTATGACCAACCTAGGCAGCATATTAAAAAGCAGAGACATTACTTTGGCAACAAAGGTCTGTCTAGCTATGGTTTTTCCAGTGGTCATGTATGGATGTGAGAGTTGGACTGTGAAGAAAGCCAAGCGCCGAAGAATTGATACTTTTGAACTGTGGTGTTAGAGAAGACTCTTGAGAGTCCCTTGGACTGCAAGGAGATCCAACCAGTCTATCCTAAACGAGATCAGTCCTGGGTGTTGATGTTGAAGCTGAAACTCCAATACTTTGGCCACCTGATGTGAAGAACTGACTCATTTGAAAAGACCCTGATGCTTGGAAAGATTGAAGGCAAGAGGAGAAGCGGACGATGGAGGATGAGATGATTGGATGGCATCACCGACTCAATGGACATGATTTTGGGTAAACTCTGGGAGTTGGTGATGGACAGGGAAGCCTGGCATGCTGTGGTTCATGTGGTCGCAAAGAGACGGACATGACTGAGCAACTGAACTGAACTGAACTGATACATACCCAACTTGTCACAGTCAGTCTATTGGTGTTGACATTTTACCACTTCAGGTAAAATGTGCCTTTAGGTCCCTTTGTTTAACCTCTCTCCCAATATGTGAAAGTGAAAGTCATTCATTTGTGTCCGACTCTGTGCGACTCCAGGTGAGTATATTGGAGTGGGTGGCTGTTCCCTTCTCTAGGGGATCTTCCCAACCCAGGGATTGATCCCAAGTCTCCCACATTGCAGGCAGGTTATTTACTAGCTGAGCCACGAGGGAAGCCTCCTCTTCCAATATAATTGTCTTAAATATTACCTCTATATATACTGAGGACATCTGGCAATATTATATTTTTTGCTCCCACCAAATATAAGTCTAAAAACTTGAGGAAAGTAACAATCTATTGTATTAACTAATATTTTTACCTTTTCTGTTATTCTTTCTTCATTGCTGATATTCCTAGTTTTCTTCTTTCATCATTTCCTTTCTGTTTGAAGAATTTCCTATAGTCATTCTTTTAGGTGGATCTATTGTTCACAAGTTATATTGGTGTTTCATCTTAGTTTTTCACCTTCATTCCCGAAGGATTTTTGTTTTAACTGAATACAGAATTCTGAGTTGACAGCCGTTTTCATTCAGCACTTGAAAAACATTGCACCACTTCCTTCTAGTCTTCATGATTTCAGATAAAAATTCTGTTGTCATTTGAATCGGTATTCCTCTCTAAGTCATTTCTCTCCACTATCAAGACTCTTTATTTTGTCTTCAGTTTTTAGAAGTACAATTACAATGCCTGATAATTATTGAAATGTTAGGACTTAAGTCTGTCTGTGGATTTCTTTAAGTTTCTTTGAGCTTATCTCTTCTGGAGTTTGTGCAGCTTCTTTAATCTAAGCTTAAGCCTTTTGCCAATTTGGGGAATTCTCAGAGATTGTTCCTTTTACTATTTTTTTAGTCCCTCCCTCCCCTTCTCTCTCTCTTCTCTCCTGGGACTATGATGATATGAATTTTAGTTTAACTTTGTTCTTTTATTTTCCCCCAAGGCTGTTTCATTCTTGTTGTCCAGCTTGGTTAAATTCTATTAATCTGCCCCAAGACCACTGAATTTTATCCTCTGTTATTCCTGCTTTGCTATTGAGCCTATCCAGTGAGTTTTCCCCTCCTTTTATTTTCCAGTTATATATTATTTCGTTATTTTTTAATAACACCTATTTCTTTGCTGACAGTTTTTAAAAGTTTCACTTGTTTCAATAGAACTCAGAAGTGCTTGTTTAAGAATTTTTATGATGGCTGCTTTAAAATCATTGTCAGATAATTCCACAATCTGTAGTTTCTCCATTTTGGCATCTGTTGATTGTCTTTTTCTCATTCAAGGTGAAATTTTTCTGATTTTGGTGTGATGCATGATTTTTAAAAATTGTACTTTGGACATTTTAGGTATCATGTTCTAGATGCTGCATCTTATTTGCATTTTCTGTTTTAGCAAGCTAACACTGTGCTAGTGGGGAAAGGGAACACTGCCTCATTACCCATGGGCAGGGGTGGAAGTCCAAGTTCCCCACTTAGCCTCTACTGACCAGAGGTGGGAGAAGGAGTGTTGTGTGTCATTTTTTTCTGGGGTGTTTGTCTGAAATGGGTGGGTGTTATCACAAAAGCTTCTTCTTCTTTTTTTTAAAAAAATATTTATATATTTGGCTGTGCCAGGTCTTAGTTGTGGCATGGAGGATCTTCGAAGCAGCATGTGGGATCTTTAGCTGTGACACGTGGGATCTAGTTTCCTGACCAGGAATCGAACCTGGGCACCCCTCCATTGGGAGCACAGAGCCTTAGCTGCTGGACCACTGGGGAAGTTCCAAGGCTTCTGCATGTTAGGCTGCTCTTTCCCATTCCTTTGACAATGAAGATCAGCCTTCCCTTGAGGCTCTTTTTGTCTGTCCCTACTGGCATTTCTTAGCTGTGGGCATCTCTAGTACTCAGTCTGGGATGTATGAGAGGCAAAAAGAAAATCTAGGGAATCCATTGTCATGTTGTTCATTGAGTCCTGAGGTCCCTGGCTGGTCTGCTTTCTCTGTCATTCAGAGTTTTCTTATGTTTGTTTTATACATTAGCGGTTTAGGAGGAACAGGGAGAAATGTATCACCTCCATCTTGTCCAGAACTGGAATCCCTAGGTGGGTAATTTAAATTACTACTGTGTACCATTAAAGAGTCTTTTCTACCTGAAAATTCCATTTTCTGAAATTATAAATTATAAAATTCTCCTATTACTTCTTTGGCTGTTGCATTGTTCTTTTCTTATTTTTGCTCTATTTGGTACTCTTGTTATTTGCATGACTCCTAGATATTTCATCCACTTTTTTTTTTAAATATTTCCCTCACATCTCCATTTCTTTGTATTTTGGGATTGGTTCTGTGGGATTGTTCTCCCTTTTAATCTTTCAGACCATTAAATCAATTTTCAGTGGTGTTCATTCTATTCTTTGCTTCCACAATTGAAATGTTCAAATTTGAATTTTCTTTTATGTCCCCAAACCATTTTCAGTCATTCTTATACTTTCCCCCTAATCTCTACTTAAATCCTCCTAAAAATCTTATTTTCAAAACTCATTTTGTCTTATTTTAAATCTGTCTGAATATGAGCCCTCTCTTTTAGTTATCTGCCTTGGTCTTTCTCCTGTAAGTGATTGAGCCCCTTAACTCAGGTCTGTGAACTGGTACCTCCTGTCAGATCAGCAATGACATTAGATTAGAAATAAAGTGCACAATAAATGTAATGTGCTTGAATCATCCCCAAACCTTCTCCCCTATTCCTGATCCATGGAAAAACGGTCTTCCACAAAATCAGTCCCTGGTTCCAAAAAGGTTGAGCACTGCTGCCTTAACCGATCTCTGGTCTGCCCTGGCTACTCATACCGGCTCCTGGGCAGGTCAGGCTCTTGTGGCCTCTTGGGTGGCAACAGCTGAACAATTATGAAAAGGAAGAAAGACTGCTATTTCTCCAGTGACCTGGTGGTGAACAAGGCTGGTCAGCTGGCCCACCAGGCTGGGTGGTGTGGGAGAGGTTCCTGGAATCTTTAGACACTCCCAGTATGAACGGGGAAGGATTGGGCTTCTGTTAATGTGTAAGCTGTATGCCACTCAGGGTACCTGGTTGAGAGAATATTAGGAGCTAAAATCCACTTGCTGAGCTGTTTACCCTGGTGTGGAGCTACATCTGCCTGAAAGAAGGAAACATTACTTCCTCATTTGCACAAAAGCATCTGAAGGTGATGCCTTTTTGTAACCCACATGAAGATGCTGTATAAGCTAGTAGTGGCCCTGGGAGGGGTAGTTTGACCTACTTGTGACATTCCCCTCTAGTGAAGCAAGCCCCAATATAATTCACTCAGCGCTTTGTGCAGGAAGTAGGCAAAGACAGTTCTTTATCACTGCTAAGGGGTCCCATTCAGTTGGGCCCAGGTGGGTAGCTTTAGAATTGGAAGCCTTTGCTGTAGGTGTGCTAGTGAAGCAAGTACTTCCCAGGCTCCTGGGCCTTGGTCCTCCCTGCAGTTTTAAAAAGTGTGGCAGAGGCACCATCCTTCTCCATTCCTGCACTGGCTCAGTCTCCCAGGGATGTGTGAGGTTTGCTTTAGGCCCCAGATCTAAGCCCTAACATCCTACCCTCTATTCAACATATGTCTCACAGTTTGAGTCACTTCTACAGAGAGCTGGTCAAGAGAGTGTCAGCTGTAGGGTGCAAGCCCCCATCTTTAGAGAATTCCCTTGGATAGTCATCCTAAAATTATTTCGGAAATTTTCCCATATTGCAATTCTATTGCAGTCATCTCCCTGTCCCACCCCCACCCCGGATAGAGCTGTATTACCTAGAAAAATCTGAACTCAAATCCCATTTACCAGGTCTGTGACCTCATACACATCATTTGACTTCTCTAAGTTTGTCTTAGTTTCTTTGTCTGTAAAAAGAGGGTCAAAATGTTTGTCTTCCATAATTCAAGGAGCTATTGAAAGAATACAATGAGACGACTGCTCTGTCTAATGCTTTATTAAACTGTAAAGTATAATGACAAGGTAAAGGAGATGAAGAAACCGGTGATGGTGACATCTGTCCCTGGGGCCGTGGGAAGCAGGGCAGTGGTGTGGAGCCACAGTCTCCCAGTAGAATCAGAGCAGGATCAAGCCTGTGGGAATTGCAGCAGACAGAATTGGCAAGACCAGAGTAGGGCCACCCCAGACACTGGCCACAACCTCAAGGACATACCTTCTTCGGAGCTGACCTTCCAAAAGCTGAAGCAGCAGAGGAAAAGAAAATTTTTTAAAGATTAAAAAGGAAAGAGTAAGGGTGCTAAAACCACTCATATATTTTCAAAGCTGTCCCTCAGAACACTGAAAGATTTGTCATCTAAAGAATGAGATTTAAAAACATCTGACAGGAGATATAAAGATCTTAAATATATAGTTTTTAATTGTGATAACCATTCCCTATGCAAATATCCCATCCTTTTTCTCTGTTTCCAACCAAATCATTAAGTCTATCAAATCACAACAGATTAGAATACCAGTTTTATCAAGGAGCAGAAAATATAATTAGGAACAAGAAAATAAATTTAAGCAGGCAAGCCTTATATGAGAGCTAAGGTTTTCCACACTCCCTGACCCTTCCCCAAGAAGGGAAAATAGATCATCTTTGGGAGAATGACTATGATAGGTGATCACGTAAGGTTTGGAAAGTACTGGGAGACTGATCTCTCTTTGCTAACACACAACGGATGTTCCAGCCTAATTTTCTATTCTTGATATTTTACAATGAACTGGACGATTCATTTTTAAGACGTGAGCAGTGAATGTCTGCCTCTGTGTCCTAGAATTTTGGAAGCAAGAACATGTTGTTTTTATGCCATTGTTTTTCTCTATAGGGCAAGAATTTACTTGTCCTCAAGAGGTNGAAGACTAGAAGATGTGTATAAGAGACAGTCATTAAGTAGTGTAACTGGAACTTTTTACTCTAACATGGCTTTTAAGAATGCATGGTTAATAATTTTAGTTGTCACTAATAGTTAAAAGCTTATTAATTCTCTCCTCATCTCTGATAATGAATTTTAAATTACAAAAAAACTGTCCAATAGCTTTAATTTAAAAATGAAACTAGATATTAAGATAAATTTGATATATTTTTATTTTTTTAAAAAATCTCCAGCTTACCAAAGAGTTGCAAGAATGGTAAAAAGAACACTCATATGTTGTTGATCTAGATTCCTCAGTTGTTAATATTTTGCCACATTTGCTCCCTATCTCTGTCTTGTCTCTCTCTTTCTCACTCTTTCTCATATGTGTTTTCCCCTGACTCATTTGAATGTAAATGACATGTAAATATCATTATATTCCTAAATATTTCATCATGCATTTCATAATAATGACATTCTTTTGCATAACTTGGGGCTTCCCTTGTGGCTCAGACATAAAGAATCTGCCTGCAATGTGGTAGACCTGGGTTTGATCCCTGGGTTGGGAAGATCTCCTGCAGAAGGGAATGGCAACGCACTCCAGTATTCTTGCCCGGAGAATCCCATGGACAGAGGAGCCTGGTGGGCTACAGTCCACAGGGTCACAAAGAGACAGACATGACTGAGGAACTAACACTTTCACTACTTTACATAACATGAGTAAAACTCACATTTCAGCAATTATTCAAATGGTATGCTTTGTAACTATTTTTTCCCTCTGATTCCAGAATCCACTAGGATACATTTCTGGTGATGCTAACAAGTATGAGCTTTTTAAGATTTTGGATTTTTCAGAAGTGAAAGGGTCTGTATCAAATCAGTTTTCAAATATCAGCTTGGCAAGTATATCCTATTGTGCTTACCAGTATGGCAGAATGAAAGATTTTAATAAACTCAACAACCCCATCCCTTTGTAATTAAGGCTTTCTTTGTCCTGTGTATGAAATCTGTCTGCTCCAAAATGGTGAAAATCTTCTCTTAGGCCTTCTTATGGAATCTTTTGTAGTCCTANGCTTACCAGTATGGCAGAATGAAAGATTTTAATAAACTCAACAACCCCATCCCTTTGTAATTAAGGCTTTCTTTGTCCTGTGTATGAAATCTGTCTGCTCCAAAATGGTGAAAATCTTCTCTTAGGCCTTCTTATGGAATCTTTTGTAGTCCTAAGTTTTACCTTTAAATTTATAATACACTCCAAAATATTTGTGTGTGTGTGTGAATGGAGTGAGGTAGAAGTCAAGTTTCTCTTTGTTTTCTATACAACTGGCCAGTTCCATTTCTTTAGAATATTATTATCATGCTAATCATCATATCTTTCACAGATGAAGGGATTTGCCCAAAAGGTTGCACTCGAATGAAAGACTGGACAGAGAGGACACTACACTGGGAAGGGATGGTCATATGAGGGGCAGAGGGCTTGCACTGTCTTGCCTCAAACATCAGTAGCTGGGATTAGTCCTGGGGGTCTGAAGGGTCACTTGTGGTCTTCTTGTTGAATTGCAGAAGACAAGAGACTTGCTCATTGCTTTAAAAAACACCTATTAGGGACCACCAACTCTGGGGAAGTTGTTCCTGCCCAGGGGAGAACACAGAAATTAACACACAGGTGGGAATTCTTCAGTTCAGTTCAGTCGCTCAGTCGTGTCCGACTCTTTGCGACCCCATGAATCGCAGCACACCAGG